>OVAO01001912.1:0-13841 GCA_900406285.1 Biscutella auriculata
GAAGAAGAAGAAGAAGAAGAAGAAGAAGAAGAAGAAGAAGAAGAAGAAGAAGAAGTCTTGGTCCTTCTGTCCCGAAATGCTGCATTTCTTTTCTAAGTCCTCTTTAATCACCTATAATGTAAAATATGCACAAATGTAATCTTAAAGTACTGTAAATGTAACCTAAACTATACAAGAACGAGCATAAAAGAGGACCTAAAAATGATAAAAAAAACACACACATATCAGGTTGTCATACGAGGGTAAGGTGGGCTATCAAAGATGGGCGGACTATATGCGTTTGGACATATAAGTAGTTCTCAAAGGAGCCTTTCCTAAGTCAGTCGGGAGGAGCTTCGTTGAGTGATGTGAGTATGATTAAGGTACGAGATTTATGGATACATGAAGAGGGGTGGAAGTGGCCACAAATTCAGCCTCACACATCGTCAGACCCCCACCTGGAACTAGTTGCTCAGGTCGTCGATGCAAACACTAAAGCACAAGACAGACTTTCATGGGGTGAGACGACAAACAGAGAGNCTCGACGTACTCCTTCCTGACCAGATACACGACGCCGAAACAAAACATGAGTGGATTGTTTGAGCATGTAAGGCATGTAGTTGTGCCAGAAAGGGTTAGAACATTTATGTGGTTAGTGGGTTCATCAAGCAATAATGACAAGCATGGAGCATTGGTAGAGACACATTCAGAACATTTGTATCTGCCAGGTTTGCAAGGGACGGGAGGAGACAATTCTACATGTCTTAAGAGATTGTCTATCAATAGTTGGGATATGGGCGAGAGTGGTTCCAGTGGCCAAATGTCACTGCGCAATACAAACGGTGAGTGGTGTGTGCAATGCAAACAGTGAGTGGTGTGTAGGCTTTGCCTTGAATATCGGAATCTGCACAGCTCCACTTGTGGAGCTATGGGCAGCCTACTATGGTTTAGTGATAGCCTGGGAGCAAGGGTGACGAAAGTGGAGCTCAAGATTGATTCGGAGATAGTGGTGGGTTTCTCGCAAAAAGGGATCGGAGAAACACACCGTTCTCACTCCTAATACGATTGTGCTACAACTTTATATCAAGGTACTAGATAATCCGTGTTACTCATGTGTATAGAGAAGCCAAATGCCTCGCAGGCGGATTAACGAATTATGCCTTTAATTTACCGTTTGGGTTTCATTTTTTTAGTACGAGTCCTGATGTGGTGAACTCGATTATATCAGACGACGTAGCTGGATTGTCACTATCACGACAAATCCGGGTGTAATTTGTTAGTTTTATGATTCATTTGGGGAGATCACTTCTCTCCTTTTTTACACAAAAAAGATGATTATTGACTTCTCTACACTTATGGGAATACGAAAGGGTGGGTTCATGAATTTTAAATGGGTTACAAATATTTCTAAAATTAAGGAGTTAACGACAAATACCAGCTGATAAACAAGATCAAACGTTTATTGTGGAGGAAATGATCGTTTTTAAAAGTTTTCTTTTCTATTGTTATATTATTTAAAAGGTTTATACGGTATGATGTCTCTATAGTCAGCATAATGTTATAAACATATGTGTTAGAGTTAGGGTACTATATATTTTTCCAAATTTCTTCTAGAAAATAGAGGAAGTAATGTACATGGTTGGCTAAAATGACAAGTTGATTCGAGCATCCATTATATCTTCCATAAATTTCCAATTTGTTGATTCGTTGTTGGTTATTTGTTGCTTTCAATTCTTGAAATGAGAAAAAGTTATATACTTCAAAATAATATGGACATCATATACGAAACATGAGGGCCAAAATTTAGAGAAGAGAACGTAGATTTGATTGACTCATCTGAATCAAAAAGAATAGGTCCACAAATTATCAAACAGTCAAATATTGAAATAAGTCCAGTTGTCATGATTTTTGTTTCTCACTTGTCCTGAAATGACAAGCCCTTAATTATGTTGTGTTACTAACGTAGTCGGAAGACTTGCTAACACAGCATCCAGATAAGAGGGTATATTCTTTTTTTAATCTAAATGCAATAACCATATGTTGCATCCAGATGTAGAATACAGATCTTATATCTAGATGCTGGTCTTTTTAAAATCTCAACACAACATCCAGATACAATATCTGAATATTATTCTTTTTTTTTGAATTTCTGATAGCATCTAAATACTGAAAGTTCAAAATGACAAAAATTGACTTGGTTATTAAGAAAAACCAAGATTCCGTATTTTTTTAGAAAATCGAGATTTAATGTTTCTTTAGAAAATGGAGATCTCACATTTTCCAGAAAAAACGAGATTACACGTTTTCCGGTAAAACCCAAGATTCCAGGGTTTTCGGAAAAACCGAGATTCCGCGTTTTTAAGGAAAGCAAAGATTCTGTATTTTTCGGGAAACCCAAGAGTCCACGTTAATGGGGGAAAATCAAGATTTCGCGTTTTCATAAAAAACACTGAGATTTCAAAATTTCCGGGAAAACCCCAAGATTTCGCTTTTCAGAAAAACTCGGGATTCCGCGTTTTCGGGAAAAACTCAAGATTCCGCTTTTTTCGAGAAAAAATCGGGATTCCACATTTTTGGGAAAAAATCGGGATTCCAAGTTTTTGGGAAAAAAACTCGGGACTCCACGTTTTTTGGAAAGCCACGTTTTGGGGAAAAATCTCGGGATTCAATGTTTTTTTTTGGAAAAGCTTGGGATTCAATGTTTTTGGGGAAAAGCTCGGGATTCAATATTTTTTCGGGAAAACACAGGATTTAGTGTTTTTCGAGAAAAACTCGGGATTCTGGAATTGGAAAAAACTCAAGATTCTGCATTTTCTGGAAAATCTCGAGATTCGGCATTTTTCGGGAACACCTCGAGATTCGACGTTTTTCGGGAAAACCCCGGGATTCCCCTTTTTCCTGGAAAAATTCGGGATTTGATGTTTTTTGGGGGAAACCCAGGGATTCTGCGAATTTTAGGAAAAAACCTAAGATTTCAAATTTTCGGAAATCCCGAGACTTCACGTTTTTGGGAAAAACTAAGATTCTTTGTTTTTCAAGAAAAACCCGAGATTCTGCATTTTTTTGAAAACTGAGATTTTTCTTTTTCCGGAAAAAACCGAAATTCCTCATTTCTTCGAAAATCTGGATTTTGTGTGTTTTCTCAAAAAATCGGAGTTTCGCATTTTTCTCGAAAGCAAAATGTGCAATTGCAGAAACATTACGAACCAGAATTTCAAAGTATAAGTGCCAAAATTGGTAAAAAAAATTAACAGCAAGAATCACTATACATATTTAGTTCCATGTGAAGAGAAATAGAAGGATTAACCTTTTACGCGTCATGGTTTTTAGTTGCAGTGACGAAACACCATAGGATTAACCTTTTAATGAGAGAATGTGATATCTGGCGCAATAGGAAAGATCCATTTTCTCATTATATATTTGATTGCTTCATACTACATTAAATACCAATATCATGAGTTTAACTTGTACAAACCCTAAAAGCACCACACAAACATCAGATTACTTAAGGAGCATGACACTTGAAATGTACAAATTACTTTATGGTTTTCCCTCTTTTTCTGGATCTATAATCATATAAACAATTTTTTACCAAGAATCAATAACCTAAAATTATATTTGGTAATTTCTTGTCGAGGAAGAAGAAAATCAATTTCTGAATATACCACGCGACCACAACATTTCTTGTGTCATGTTTCTGGGACGCAATAATCAAGAAGCTTGTAAGATGGCATTTGAAAAACTTAAGATATGATAGAGAAATTTCTGAGTTTTTTATTTCTTCTTCACTTCAAGGATTAGCTTACAAAGAAGATTTTATTTATACAACTTATTTCTAGGGTTTCGACATTTTGGAATACTACGATGTCTACTCTTCTTCAAGCGTAGTAAAACGGTAGCTAGAGTCCTTGCACCGTATAGCTCATCGTCTTCTCCTTCCCCATTTTCATTGTTATCATTTTGTCATCTTGTCAATCTGACTGTTGCATTTGTTTTTGCAGAGTTTTGGGCCGCCATTATGTTTTGGGCTTCACTTCAAGCCTTCTAGATTGCTTAGGATGAGAGTTCTCTTGATGAGTAAGCTGGATTTGATGAAGGCTTTTGATTTGGCCTCTTATATCCCCTCGCAAATTTTGGGGTTAATGGAAAGTCAACACCGAGTTTGAACATGGGACATGCAAACGTAGAGAGTTGAAGTGATTTAGTGAAGATATCGACAATTTGGAGGTGCGTCGGGATGTGCTTCACCACTAGAGCTCAAAGAGCCACTCGTTCACGCACATAATGTTGGTCCAGCTCGAAGTGCTTTGTGCGTGAATGAAAAATTGAATTCGCGGTTAAGTACACAGATGACAGATTATCGCAATAGAGCTCAGTAGTAGAGAGAAGAGGAATTCCAAGTTCCTTCAGAATCGCACTTATCCAAGTAATCTCAGAAGGATTTTCAGACAAGGATGTTGAATTTTGTGAAATAGTAGCTTGCTTCTAAGACGACCAGGATATTAAGTTTTTTCCTAGATAAATGTAGTATCCCCCAGTAGATTTGTGTGTTAGTTTGCAACCGGTCCAGTCTTTGTCATGTAGGCTCAAAGAACACAGTTTGTTTCTCTTGAAAATTTTATACCCATAGTGATTGTTCCCTTAACATATCTCAAAATGCGTTTCAGATGAACAAAATTTGTCATTGATGGTGCATGCATTTTCTGGCACACATAGTTGACAGAGAATTGTAGATCTGGTCTTGTTAGAGTAATATATTATAGCTTACCCGCAAGACTTCGAAAGTAGGATGAATTTGGGAAAGATTGTGTTTGTTCCGGGTTTTTGTCAAGTTGCAGGGGTAAAGGAGTCAACATTGTGGAGTAGTCACTCATAGATGCAACAACCAACAAATCCTGAACATATTATGTTGAGATAAGAACAACCCATCTTTGTGTTATTGTATTTGTATGCCCAAAAAATAACTCAGTTGACCCATGTTTGTCATTCTAAACTCCTTGTGTAGTTCAGTTAGAAAGATAGACAGAGTTGTAGAACCGTTCCTAGTGAATTCCACATCGTCAACATAAACAGAGAGGGGTCTTTCCAGCTGCATACAAATTCAAATTCCAAAAGGTACATGCTAAATGTATTGTACCAGGCCCTACGTGATTGTCTTAGGCTGTAAAGAGATTTATGGAGATGACATACGTGTGTACTCTTATCTCTGTCAATAAATCTTGTTGGTTGCTTCATGTAGACAGTTTTTGTTAGGTCCCCATGTAGAAAAGCATTTGTCACGTCCATTTACTTTAATTCCCAATTCATGATAATGGCAACATGTAGGACTATATGAATTGTAGTAGAACAAACAACATGGCTATAAGTTTCGAGATAGTCAATACCTTTAGCTTAATCAAATCCTTGAGCAGCTAGGCGAGCTTTAAGCTTGTTTAGAGATCCGTCTGCATGAAGTTTAGTTCAAACACCCATTTACTTCCTAATGCATGCATGTTTGGTGTATAGGGCACTAGGGTCCAAGTGTTTGTTTCCCTACATTTGCTTATTTCTTCATTCATAGCTGTATTCCATCCTTGATTGATTAGAGCTAACATGATTTTTTTTTGCTCAAGATATGCCAATTTATGCATAAGGAGCACATATCTAGGGTTGGGTTTTTTTGTTCCAACTTTAGCCCTTGTGACCATAGGGTGAGTATTAGCAACATACTACACTACAGTTAGTGGTTCTTGGAGGATGACAGGTGAAGGCATTGTTGGAGTTGAGTTTTCTTAAGCGACAGTCCCAACTAATATCGGGGCATAATTATTGCTAATAGGAACAAGATCTGAGCTCGTCGTACGCTCAGAACTACACTAAGTAGCAGTGGTAGGTTTTGCAAAATTGTTGAATTTGAAGGAGACTGTTGTGGAGCTTGTGAACTTGTGGAGTGATAAGCATCTTCTGTGAGCACAGGTTGAACTGGTGACGATGCTATTGACGGAGACCTGGATTAAAAAGATACATGCTCATTAATATCTTGTAAGGTATTTATAGAATCAGTACCAGAGGGAATATCAGGTCTTGGAGGAATATCAGGTTTAAGCATGAAAGTCGAGCCCAAATGAGTTTTTAACATATTTCGGGTCGGTTCGGGACCAACAGTGTTTCGGGTTTTTGGGTCGGGTTTGGGTATTTTCAACAAAAAAATTATCAGCCTAAAACAGAGGTGTAGCACTGGGAGCTTGAAGATGAGCATATTTTTCAATAAAAGGGAACTGGTCTTCAGAAAAGAGCACATGTCGACTTATGAAGACTCTACATGTAGTGGGAAGTAAGCATATATAACCCTTTTAACATTGTACCCAATAAAATGCATTGTAGAGACCTTGGATCAAACTTTGTACTTGTGAAACCTCTTAGTGTTGAATAACATGCACAATCGAAGGTTCTTAGGGCAGCGTAGTCTGGTTCTGATCCATGAAGAAGCTCATAGGTACTGGTATGAGCTGAATTTGTAGTGGTAGGCAGCAAGTTACTAAGAAAGTTGGTTGTGTAGAAAGTTTCGACCCAATACCTTTGTGAGACTTTGGTTTGAAATAGCATAGACAATCCAAGTTATGTAATATATATATGCTTTCTTTCTACTAACTGGTTTTGTTGGGGTGTGTTGGACAAGAAATGAGTTGCCTTATGTCAAACGTTTGTAAGTATTGGAGAAATTTTGAACTAGTGAATTTTCCTCCCCCATCACACTGGAAGGTAATAATCTTGTTTGCAAATTGATTCTCAATCATAGACTGAAACACTATAAAAGTAGAGAAGAATCATGATTTCATTTGGAAAGGGTATAACCAACAAAATCTTGAAAAAAATCAATAAACACAACGTAATATCTAAACCCTTGAAACGAATTTATAGGTGCAGGACCCTAGAGATCAAAATGGATTCTTTCAAGAGGTTTAGAAGCAACAAACAATGAAGGTAAAAAGGTTATCTTGAACTTTTTCCAAGTTGGCAAGCTTCACAAAGCTGCTTCGTACTTTTATTTATTTCGATTTTATTATTTGCAGAAAGTTGTTGAAAGATTACTGGATTTGGATACCCTAAGCATTTTTGCCACACATCTCTATTGTGTGGTTGAATAGAACGCTTGCATTGGTGGTCCCTCCAACACGTACAGTCCATCAAGAGCGCTTCCCAAGGTTAGTAACTTCTTTGTTGCCTTATCAATTACACACATAGCATCACAGTCTAACTCAAAACAACATGGGTAGTCATTAACGAGTTTAGAGACTTATGGGAAAGACTTAGCTATATATGGGCACAGTAAGACATCCTTAAGCGGTAAATTACATGAAGTTGATGGTAGGGTTGTAGACCCAGTGTGTGTGATTGGCAAGAAGTTTACATCCCCTACCATTACAGACATTGACCCATTGTAGAATTGTGATTGTTGCAGGTTCCGCGTGGAATTTGTGACATGAGTTGATGCTCCTGTATCTGGAAACTACTCTTGACCCGACTGCTCAATAACGTTAGTTACTCCCATAGTCGTGAGGGCGACAACAAGTTCTTCATACTGATAACTGTTATTGAACTGGTGCCAACATTTCAGAGATGGATTTCCTGGTTTACCACAAATCTGATAGACCACTCGAGGTTATTCACCATAAGTCGAACTGAAATAGTTTGAAGTCGGAGTTATCTACTGGTAAAACCCTCGTCTATGGGTTGAAAAGTTTCCTCTGCCTTTTTTGTTTGAAAAACGACCAAAGAAGCCTCCCTTTCCTTTGTTGTTCGACTTATAATAATTTGTATATGTTTTTCGCAACAACAAAAGCTGAGTGAGGAGACACGTTAGTTTCAAGTAACATACCCCTGCAGTATGTTGTCATAACTTGTAAGTCGTGGGACTATATCTTTGAACAAATGACATGGGAGAGAGTCCATCAGTCCCTCAATGCTTGTCTTGATAGGTTTATAGTCTCTTCCTAAACCGTGCAGAGTAGCAAATATCTTCATTTTCTTAGGTTTAGGGTTTCCAATAGAGGCTAGTTGGTCCCAAAAGTCTTGAATCTCTTTCAAATATTCACTCATCTGTCTTTCTTGCTTTGTTGCAGTATGAAGCTTCCTTTAAAGCTCGAATAATCTGGACAATTACAGTTTTTCTCTGAGTTTTTGTTTCTTCTTCACTTCAAGGATTAGCTTACAAAGAAGAGTTTATTTATACAGCTTATTTCTAGGGTTTTGGGATTTTGGAGGATTACCACGTCTACTCTTCTTCAAGCGCAGCAAAATGGTTATTGAGTTGCAGTCCTTGCAATGTATAGCTCATTGTCTTCTCCTTCCTCGTTTTCATTGTTGTCATTTTTTGAATCTGACTGTTGCATTTGCTTTTGCAGAGTTTTGGGTCACCATTTTGTTTTGGTCTTCACTTCAGGCCTTATAGATTGCTTAGGATGAGAGTTGTCTTAATATGTGGGTTGGATTTGATGAAGGCTTTTGACTTGGCCTCTTATAGCAATGACCCAATCTAACATATTCACGAACCTGAGAGATGATGAGAGATAAAGAGATGATTGTTTCAGTCATTGTTTAATGTACTTTATGACATGTCTGGAGAAACTTTGTACGTTTTAGAACCGTATTTCTGGTAAGTGATGACAAAGGCTATTGTGAATATCATGTGCGATGAGAAACTCATATATCCACATCCATATATCACCCCACGAGGAACTGACAAATGTGTTGAGCCAAAGGATGTTTAAAACTAACAGTTAATGAAGAGCACCTCAAAAACGCTATGTGGTTGTGACAATCTCGCAAGCTTAGAGCTTTGTAAGTAACATAAGAAACTCATCAGAATGCACCGATGAATTAAAGGATAATACAAAACTTGTGCAGATATTTAGTTTTACCTCTCGACAGTAATAGTTAGGTCCTAGAATTGAGTCAAATAGAATGCTAATACCTGGAGAAATTGACAAGCCTATTAATTATGGAAAAAATTGGCAACAAACTTCAAGACATGGCAAACTTTGAATTTGCATATGAGAAGGATACTTACAACTAAAAGGAGAGGACTGTACACCATATCAACACAATTTATATCTTCTTACTTTTCGTAATGAAAGGATGAAAAGTCCAATTTTCAAGGCGAAACAAAGCATTTATATAACATTTTTTTTGGTGAGAAACATACATGAATCCTAGAATCTTGTGGAAACTCACCAGAGTAACGAAACACAAGTGAAAACCTTTTCCTTAATGTAGGCTTTATCTTGACTAAGATCCTAAGAATCGATAAAACCTAAAAGAGCTTAAGTATAACATGTATTCTGAAGAAAAAGTGATCGAACAACCAGCTGAAGACAAACCGGAAAAATAAAAAACCCAAGAACTTGAAGCGTATGACCTGGCCAATGAATGTAACGAACTATCCTAGCAGTTAAGCAATGAATATATTGTACATAAGAGATGCATTCATAGAGTGTAAAAACTAACACAAAATCCATATCAAAATGGGTAATATCAAGTTCTGTGTTTTAAGTTCTCCAATGGTCTTAAGTTATGATAGGTATAACAAACCATGATCATAACCATGGTCGGCTTTGAAGGCAAGCGGACCAAGCTCTGGCTTGCGTCCACGATATGGTTACATATTTTTTCGGCCATAACTTTCCAAAATACCTTTGTAGTCTAGCGGTTAAGTAATAAATAATAGGTGAGAGATCTTGATTTCGATTCCCTTTTGCGTTTTCAATCCTTTTAAATTTTTGCTTTGGGCCCTTACAAACTCAGGGTCAAACATGATCGTAACCTTAATGTATCCTACATCTTCAGTTTCAGACTAACTAAAAAAGAAACCGAAACTAAGGATTGTTTTCCATAATCAGAATATGGTAAAATGGTAACAATTTGTGTAGAATTCAAATAACACGAAGAGTCATTGGAGCTTATAAACGAAGCTCTAGTATTCAATTGCAAATTGGAAGCATAAAAATGATTTTAGAAGATTTGGAACCTGAGAGATAAGACCATCAAGAAGGTGTTTCCAAGTTATCAGCTAAGAGATCAATTTGAGTTATCTCCTCAAAAGCCCCTATATCTTATTCTTTAATCTCTATAGGACACGTTTTTTGTTTTAGTTTTATAGATCATAAAAAAAATATTTTTTAAAACTGAAAACGTCAATATTTCTTATTTAATTTAAAGAATTTTATAAAAATATTTTAAAAATCAAAAAACTTTTTTAAAATTGTTTCACAAAAATCATCAAAATACGATTAAAAGTGATTTTAAAATATATTTTTTCAAATTTTTATGGATATAGAAGTTAAATATTAACCCATGGGTTCACTAGTCCATGGAGGGGGGTGTAGGGTTTAGTTTTGATGAGTTGAGGGAGTTTTGTTTGGGAATTTGGATTTTAATCAAAAAATAATAATTAAAAAGGGGCATAAGAGATTAAGTGGAAGCATAAGAGATTTGCTTCTCAGAAGTAGGGGCAAATAAGAATATGACTCGACCAATTTCGTCATGATTTTCGAACAAACTCTCTTCCACAGTTGTAAACAATGAGCCAATATAAACAAAATCAGACAATCACCAAAAAGTTATAAATTTTATCATTTAAATATTTATTTCAAATTTATATAATCAAATTTATTTCATCTTTTTATTCAAATCAATTTAATAAATCTTTAAAATATTCTTTTAAGATTAACCAACAAATTCATTTGGACACATAATCATAGTTAAACTAAACAATATTTTTCCAACAAAAAATATTCATAAATGTTAAGTTTTATGGACTTCCAACTCAAAATCAATTGGCAATAAGTGGATTGACTCATATCCAACTTTTGATGTGGGATATTAATCTCTAATACCCCTCTCGAGATGATAACTCTTTTGGACATAAATCTCGAAACTTTGGCAGGAATCGATGGGCCACATTGCGTCGGATCAATAATGGATTGGGTTGAATTGTTCGGAACGGACTTTGATACCATGTTAAGTTATATGAGCTTTCAACTCAAAACCAATTGATAATAAGTAGATTGACTTATCTCACTTACATACTATTTATAATCCCTTCCAATTTTTAATATAGGATATTAGTCCTTAATAATAAACATGTTTATTCGAAGGTAAAATCCCCAAATTGAGACTTCAGAAGATTACTCACATGCCATCAACTATTACTCCTTCCTCTTCATCTTGTGGGTTAATGATTAGAGAAACTTCACGCACACTTACACTGATACGAACCAATCGAAAACGATAATGTACACACATACACACCTCAATCACTTTCCATACCAAAATGTGTATGACGCAACTGATAAACGAAAATTTGGTGATTGTATAGTAGTTGTTAGTTGAGCAAATATGTGATAACCAAAGCCAATTTATATTCATTTCAATAATTTTTTTTTTTAAATTAAGTGCAATCACTTTAAATAATGCATCGGAATTTAGAAAACCAATCATATAACTCATAAAGTAAATTGTTAGAACTTACTATAAGACAGCGAAAAAAGAGTAGGGGTGGACAAAAAATCTGGTATTGAAGAGTCGAATATATACCAATTAAAATAAATGGTATCGAATCGAATCGGTATTGATAAAAAAATATTAATTAGATCCTAAATTCATGAAATCGAAGAATAGATACCGTATCGAGAATCGAATTAATATTCAAAAATCCTAAAATAAATTAGATATATAATATCAATTATATTTATATTTTAATATCTAAGTATCCAAAATTAAAGTAACAATAAAAAAATTATTTATTTTAGACAAAAATAAAAAATATTTGAGTACTTGGGGTTTTGTGGTTACCGTTGAGTACTCTCGGTTTTTTGTATGAATACTTTCGAGTTTTGTTGTTACATTTGAGTACTTTCGGGTTTTTTAATATGAAATAAGTCGAATGAGACTTTGATCACAAAACTCAAAAACCCAAACATGAAAGGTATAGACTCGAACCCTAACCGAAGATCCGAATGTCCGAGACTAAGAGCATCCTCAAAAGACTCTTTATAACTTCATATTTGAAGTGTTTTGCTTTCCAAGAAGGAACTTCAAAACTTTACAGAAACTTCAAATATAGAGTTTCACTTCTAAAAAGTTCAAATATAGAGTTTCATTTTACTACTTGCATTTTGGTCCTTATAATTTCACATCACATTATTTATTCTTAAATATTTTGTCTTTTATTTAGTCCTTATAAAAATTATATCTCATAGATATTTCGAATTTGTTTTTATAAATTTAACTTTTAAACATAAAATTAAATAAAATCGTTAAAATAATATAGTAAATTTAATTTTTACACATAATTTTGTTTTTATAAATTATGGAATAATGTATTATTTTACTTAAAATTAAAATTTAATTACGTACTTCTATGTAAGATTTTATATTTTAGTGTTATATTTTATTAATTAGTTTTGTAATATTTTAATATATATGGTAGTGATTTATAAAAGATTTATGAATTTAACTTAATTATGAAAAATATAAGGACCATATCATAAAATAGAAATATTTTGAGGTTTTGCTTTTGAGAAACAACACCTCAAAACTTCATATTTGAAATTTTGAAAACTCTAAAATATAATGCTTTTCTATCACAGGTAAGCACATCTTCCCTTGTTATATATTAGATTATATGATCGTATAAAATACAACAAAAAAAATTCAATGAGACATTTGGTAAAGAGTATTGGTAAGTTGAAGAGGTCATGAGTTCAGTTCTCTCTTTTTCACTATTGTTTTAATTTAATATTTTATCAAAACAATATTGTTTTGATGTTTATACTTTTGATATATACACATTTTAGAATCTATATACGTTGAGGGTTACAGGAGGATATCATTACAAAAGTTGGCATGATTAATGTTTTTTGCAGAAAATTCTATATAAAATCATTATCATTAATTTTAGAATATTTAAATATTATACACAATTACGAGAGTCTATGTTGAAGGAAAGATGGTGAAGAAATCGCAATGACTAAGCAACGATCATAAGAGAAATGAGTTTCAATGGAAACTTGAAAAATTTGTGATGCTAAAAAGATAATGGTTGAAGTTGAATATATCAAGCAAACCAGCCAAATATCGACTTTGAATTATAAAACATGTATCCAAGGTCAGTCCTGAGGGCAAGCAGAGTAAACGTTTACTTACGGGCCTCCAATAAATAACTATTATTTTGCCCTAAATTTTACAAAATATGTATTAATTCAATCGGTTAAGATGCATGGAAAGAGAGTTTTTTTCTTTTATTTTAAATGACACTAAAGGTCATTTTGTGGGCCATAAGGGGGGCCCATTCCCCTTATAAACCACATCAAGTGGCATACACCCACGCAGGAGAGGCTCGAACACAAGCCTGGTGACAAACACGGCCCAGGTGTTACCACTAAACTACAGTGGGCTCATCGGAAAAAGAGTTTAGGTTTCAGGATTTGGTTTCTCTTGACTTTTAAGAAAAAATGAATTTTATAGATCCTAATAATTTTTTAACTTGTGAACCAAATAGTTATCGGATCTGACCTATATATATTCGTATATCACGCAGATTTTTTCATGGTGAAAAATAGACATGATAATTACATGAGAATACAGAGAGCAACATGCACATAATCAAAATTGCGGAGTTAATTACTTCAAAATAATCATATTGTATTTTATGTGATAACTAGAGTTGAACCCGCGTTGAACGTGGATAATTTTTATTTTGAAAATAATATATGTAATTAATATTTTAAATATATAAAAATATTATAATATATATATATATATATTCTATATTATACATGATTTATGTTTTGATTTGAAAGTTTATGTAAGATTATTGACGG
>OVAO01001913.1:2631-13841 GCA_900406285.1 Biscutella auriculata
GAAAGAGTTGCCATGGTAATCATCATATCCTCTTTGTTTCTCGATTGCGTGTTGTTTATTTTTTTTCTTAAATGGTATTATTGGATTTTATCAATTAAATAGATTGATCTTCGGCAAGTTCCTTGTGCTTTTGATTTGATTTCATGTTCGTTGGTAGAGAGATCTTTGGTTTTCGATCCTTGGCCTTCCTCTTCTCATACTAGAATGAGTAAACTAGAGATTCTTAGTCGAATTCTCTTCAGATTTGACCTTACTTGGAAATATCTGAATACTATTTGAATTGCATAATCGAGATGTTGAAATGTTTTTTGCGGAACATTACAAAGTGTTATTGGCAGGTAAGGTCCAAGTTCCTATAACATTTACTTAGCGGCTCTTATAATTTTATATATGTTTTTAACTTCTATTATTAGTTACTCTGAAACTGCCGAAGATAGAATGTCGAAATGAGGTCCTGTAAGCTTCTATGTTATATTTTGTTTGTATATATTAATCACCAAAACTTCTTTAATCAGTGCCAAATCATGTGGTTTATTCACTCACTCTACGGCCACCTAGAGAATGTGTATTGTGTGATATCTTTGTTGGATTTGGCAAGGAGTTTATACTCTAGAATCAATGTACTCAAAGAACATATTTCTTTTGCTACGGGCGTTAGAATTTTTTCTGCATTCTTGATGATATATAGAAAGTTTTTCCCGTGTAATGAGGGAAATTTTCTGGTCCGATCTAATATTTTATGATTTGAGTATGGTTTCCCTCATTGGAACCACATCATTGTGCCCAAGTTTTAATCACCCAAGATCCAAAAACTGTGAAACAGCCTGTGCGAGGTTACTGAATTCTCTGTGCTCATACATTCAATCTTTTTATCCTGTAGGTTGCTCCAGTCAATATAATAGTTGGTTCTCATGTTTGGATCGAAGATCCAGGATTGGCATGGATTGATGGAGAAGTTGTCAAAATTAATGGGGAAGAAGTTCATGCACAGACTACAACCGGGAAGACTGTAAGTTGTGTATCCTCCTGCAATGTTTTTTGTGTTTAGTTTTCCTTTTGAGAAAGAATGTCAATGGATGGGGTGTTTCTGCTTAGTGTGTCTGTTTGTCTTTGAGAAAAATGTCACTAGTCCTTTAACCTCTTTCCTCTTTCATACTTGTTACCTCTATAACCTTTGAGTTTTGCATGGCATTGACATTCATGTTTCATAATTCTATAGAATCATTTAAACCAGATATCATACCAATCAATCAATGAAACTTAAATTTCAGGTTGTGGCGAATATCGCAAACGTATATCCAAAGGATATGGAGGCCCCCCCTGGGGGTGTTGATGACATGACGAAGCTCTCATATTTACATGAACCAGGTGTTTTGAAAAACTTGGCCATGAGATATGAGCTAAACGAAATTTATGTAAGTTAGTATGCATTTTCTGCGTTGAATACTCATGGAATCACATATTGAGTTCCTAAGAAGTACAAAACATTCCTAAGTATTTCCATTAAAAATGTTTTTGCAGACATATACTGGAAACATCTTAATTGCTGTAAATCCATTTCAAAGGTTACCACATCTCTATGATACTCATATGATGGAGCAGTATAAAGGAGCAGGTTTTGGGGAATTAAACCCCCATGTCTTTGCAATTGCAGAAGTTGCTTACAGGTAACTAAGACCAGTCAATGATTACACTACCAGAAAGTTGCTTATCACTCTTTATTGGTACAGTTTCTCATGTTAGTCTATTGCTTCTCTGGGTAGGGCGATGATCAATGAGGGCAAGAGCAACTCAATTCTGGTTAGTGGGGAAAGTGGTGCTGGTAAGACTGAGACCACGAAGATGGTTATGCGCTACCTTGCTTACCTTGGTGGTCGATCGGGCGTTGAAGGAAGGACAGTGGAACAGCAAGTCCTGGAGGTGAGACGCAACAAATCTATGTATATTTTATTTTGGTTTCGACTTTCAAAGCTTGTCATGGACAAGAGCATAAACCTCAACATATACATTTGCTAGTATTGATACATTTATAGAGAGGCTTGTAAGGCTAACCTGATTAACTATTTGGTTTTGTTGTTGGTATACAGTCAAATCCAGTTCTTGAAGCTTTTGGCAACGCCAAAACTCTCAAGAATAACAACTCAAGGTATGCGTTTGGTCACTGAGAGTTTATTCTCCTAAAATGCTTTTAGAGTTGCATAGCCAAACTTGCTCTTGGCTCAGAGCTTCTGCAGTCACTACCTGTCAGAAAACTGTTTTGTNCCTACGAATATTCTCCTAAAATGCTTTTAGAGTTGCATAGTCAAACTTGCTCTTGGCTCAGAGCTTCTGCAGTCACTACCTGTCAGAAAACTGTTTTGTTACTAAGAAACCTCAGGGAATCAATTGCACATATTAATCACGCTAATCCTTGGCCTTCTTCATCTGTAAAGTGAATGATTATTTTTTGTTCCTACACCAACTCAACAGTGATATTTTCCTTTGTAGTTGGTTATTGTGTTACACAGTCACTCTTTCAAATTTTTCTTAGAAAGCTTCAAAGCAGATACCTCATTGAAACGTGGATATTCTTTTAATCAAAATGCAGTCGATTTGGAAAGTTTGTCGAGCTTCAGTTTGACAACTGTGGGAGAATATCTGGAGCAGCTGTCCGAACATATTTGTTGGAAAGATCTCGAGTGTGTCAAATATCAGATCCTGAAAGAAATTACCACTGTTTTTACCTTTTATGTGCTGCTCCACCTGAGGTATTGGTGCTGCACAATGATACCAATATTTGTTGAGGCGTTTTGCCTTATATCACATGATTAAGTAATTTGGGAATTCATATCTTTACCAAATCTGCAGGAAAGAGAAAAGTTTAAGTTGGGAGACCCTAAGTCGTTCCACTACCTAAACCAGTCGAAGTGCTATAAGCTGGATG
The DNA here is from genome assembly GCA_900406285.1 of Biscutella auriculata. Classification (NCBI taxonomy): domain Eukaryota; kingdom Viridiplantae; phylum Streptophyta; class Magnoliopsida; order Brassicales; family Brassicaceae; genus Biscutella; species Biscutella auriculata. The sequence goes on from OVAO01001913.1 coordinate 5,555, forward strand.
GAGTGGATGACACTGAAGAATATCTTGCTACCCGACGAGCTATGGATATTGTTGGCATCAGTGAAGAGGAACAGGTCAGTTTTTCATTTTCTCATTATCCAACGTATATGATTTCAGTTCCTGGTAAAGCATCTTATTGAGTTTTCTGGTAATTGCTATCAGGATGCAATTTTTAGAGTTGTTGCTGCAATCCTTCATTTAGGTAATGTTGAATTCGCTAAAGGAAAAGAGATTGACTCCTCAGTTTTAAAGGATGAAAAATCAAGATTTCATTTGAATGCGACTGCTGAACTTCTTAGGTATGTGACTTATTGGTTGTTGCTTTCTATTTTGTTTCTTTCTTTTTACATCTTTGATCCTGGACTCACTTCTTTCAAAAGGTGTGATGCAAAGAGTTTGGAAGATGCATTGATAAAACGTGTGATGGTAACGCCAGAAGAAATTATTACAAGAACACTTGATCCTGATTCAGCCACGGGTAGCAGGGATGCATTAGCAAAAACCATCTATTCACGCTTGTTTGATTGGTATACAAAGAAACATTCTCTTTAAATTTGCAGATTCTTATGTTTTTCTTTTATCATTAAGTTCACTCTTCTATAGAGGACATGCTTCACTTATTGCGTCAGTATATATAATTTATGCATCAGAATATGACCCATAAATGTCTTCTATTTGTTCTGTATATATATTTCAGTCCAGCTGCCACTTGAAATTTCTAACTTCTTAAAACCCCTATACTGTTTTTCAGGCTTGTTGATAAAATCAACAATTCTATCGGGCAAGATCCAAATTCTAAGACAATAATTGGTGTTCTTGATATTTATGGATTTGAAAGCTTTAAGATCAACAGGTAAATTTTGTTGCTTGCAGAGCGATATCCTCCTGTTACAGTGTTAAAAGCTCTATGGATTTTTATGTAATTTTTTTTCCAGCTTTGAGCAGTTTTGCATCAATTTTACTAATGAAAAGCTGCAACAACATTTCAACCAGGTCCGTTGTGTTCTTATCCACTAGTCTCCGAATATATTTTCCTCTCCTTACTTAGCTGTGACATACACTAATTAATTTTTTCGCAGCACGTCTTCAAAATGGAACAAGAAGATTATACCAAAGAAGAAATCAATTGGAGTTACATAGAATTTGTGGATAACAAGGATGTGTTGGAACTCATTGAGAAGGTGTCCTAGTGTGGTCCTATCTGAATTGATCTTGTCAGATTTTTCTTATAGTGTACAACTAATGCAACCTTTTCTTGATTTGCTCTTTCAGAAACCTGGAGGAGTCATTGCACTTCTAGATGAAGCATGGTACGCTGCTAGACACTTTAGATGAAGCTGTTTCAGTTTATTCTTATAAACCAAGGATCTTCTACGATCCTGTTGAAGATGCTTGTTTGCTTGATTTGACTGAGATCAAGTGTATAATGGACATTTTTTTGCAGCATGTTTCCGAAGTCGACACATGAAACATTTGCTCAGAAGCTGTATCAAACGTTCAAAAACAGCAAGCGGTTTTCCAAACCCAAGCTATCTCGGACCAGCTTTTCAATATCACATTATGCTGGAGAGGTGAAGCATCTTTCACATTCTTATGTTAAGTTTTGATATCTTTCGTGTTAACATCCTCTCCTACTGAAAACAGGTTACTTATATGGCGGACTTGTTCCTTGACAAGAACAAAGATTACGTGGTGGCAGAACATCAGGATCTTTTGATCGCTTCCAGTTGTAGTTTCGTAGCTGGTCTAATTCCTCGCCTAGCAGAAGAAACATCAAGTAAAACCAAATTTTCTTCCATCGGGTCACGCTTTAAGGTATATTGATTGGTATTGATCTTTCCCTTTATTTAAGTCATGAGTGTGCTTGATAGAGCAGCCATATACTTTTTTTTGTCAACATCTAAAATGTGAGACATTTTTATCTGTTTCTAAAGAAATTCTCTATTCCAGCTTCAACTTCAATCTCTGATGGAGACACTGAATTCAACTGAACCTCACTACATCAGATGTGTGAAGCCAAATAATGTACTTAAGCCTGCCATCTTCGAGAATGTGAACGTAATTCAACAATTGCGATGTGGTGTAAGTACAGTTCGAGCCTTCCATATATTTTTCTCTGATCACTGGTATCTATAATTGAGGCATCTCTAGCTAATTTTGGGTTATGAAACTTACAATCTTAATTTTTATGTCTTGCTTTTGATTAGGGTGTTCTGGAAGCTATTAGAATCAGCTGTGCAGGGTATCCTACAAAGCGGACATTTTATGAGTTTCTCAATCGTTTTGGTGTTCTTGCTCCAGAAGTTCTAGAGGGAAAGTAAGTTGCAGTTGATATTAAATTTTGTCTCTCGTAGTATTGCATAATCCTGACAAATGACCTTGGCTTTTGAACAGGAAATTTATGTATTTTGTGCCTTGTAATTTCTTTCCCCTCTTAGAAACAAAGTATTCTAATTTTTTCGCTGTATGTAATTGTTCCTACCTCTGTGCAGTTATGATGACAAAGTTGCATGCAGAATGCTTCTGGATAAGACAGGCTTAAAGGGTTATGAAGTAAGTCATCAGTAATTGCATTATTTAATGGTTCCTTTTATAGGAATTGTCTAATTAATCCAATATGCTTGCCACTTGCAGTTAGGGAAAACAAAAGTATTCCTGAGAGCTGGGCAGATGGCTGAGTTGGATGCAAGAAGAGCTGAGGTTCTTGGAAATGCAGCTAGGAGAATCCAAATGCAAATTCGTACTTATATTGCATGTAAAGAATTCCGTGCTCTACGTGCAGCTGCTATCGTATTACAGTCCAACTGCNAGTTCCTTTTATAGGAATTGTCTAATTAATCCAATATGCTTGCCACTTGCAGTTAGGGAAAACAAAAGTATTCCTCAGAGCTGGGCAGATGGCTGAGTTGGATGCAAGAAGAGCTGAGGTTCTTGGAAATGCAGCTAGGAGAATCCAAATGCAAATTCGTACTTATATTGCATGTAAAGAATTCCGTGCTCTACGTGCAGCTGCTATCGTATTACAGTCCAACTGCCGAGGTATCTTCGTCCGTAATTGCAGAAATTTGCTCTTCTTTTCTTGCTGTTGTAGTCGTCTAGCAGATTGGATTCAGAAGCTTTCTTGCTTATGTGTCCAGATGAAACTATTGGCTTGTTTTCTTCCTGGTCTTTTGTATTTCACTGCAAACATGGAGTATATTAAGCTTTCATGTGGCATTTTTCTCTGAGGATTGTATTCCTTTTGAAGGAANATATTACAGTCCAACTGCCGAGGTATCTTCGTCCGTAATTGCAGAAATTTGCTCTTCTTTTCTTGCTGGTGTTGTAGTCGTCTAGCAGATTGGATTCAGAAGCTTTCTTGCTTATGTGTCCAGATGAAACTATTGGCTTGTTTTCGTCCTGGTCTTTTGTATTTCACTGCAAACATGGAGTATATTAAGCTTTCATGTGGCATTTTTCTCTGAGGATTGTATTCCTTTTGAAGGAATGAGATTCTGAAACCTCTTTTTATTGAATGCAAGGCAAATTGGCGTGCAACGTTTATGAGGAAATGCGACGCCAAGCAGCAGCAGTAAAGATTCAAAAGAGTTTCAGAAGACATATTGCCAGAGAATCTTATTTACGAATTAGACATTCAGCAATAGCGGTCCAAACAGCACTAAGGGGAATGGTTGCTCGCAATGAGTTCAGATTCAAAAAGCAAATGAAGGCTGCTACTATTATTCAGGTTATTACTAAAAAGCCTTTTTGCGTCATTCTTGTTTTCCCAACTGAGAATGTGCAAAATTGTTTCTTCTGCATCAGCAATCTGATAATTTATCTTTTTCTTAATTTAGGCTCGTCTTCGTAGTCATCTCGCATATTCTTACTACAAGAAACTCCAGAAAGCTGCTCTTTCTACACAATGTGGCTGGAGGAGCAGGGTTGCACGAAAAGAATTAAGGACACTTAAGATGGTTGACTTTTTTTTGTTGGTTTATAAAACTACACTGCCAAGTTTTCATATTCTTATGAAACAATCAAGTTTTAACCTCTACAATTAAATGAATCAGGCTGCCCGAGACACCGGAGCCCTTAGAGAGGCGAAAGACAAACTTGAGAAGCGTGTTGAGGAATTAACATGGCGTTTACAACTTGAAAAGCGACAGAGAGTAAGTTCATTTCCATACAATGGCATCATATCATGCGTTGTATACACTTTTGCTGATAATCCATGGTCATATAGACTGAGCTGGAAGAAGCAAAAGCCCAAGAATATGCAAAGCAACAGGAGGCTTTGCAAGCAATGCGGTTGCAAGTCGAAGAAGCAAATGCTGCTGTGGTTAGAGAACGAGAGGCTGCAAGGAAAGCAATTGAAGAAGCACCTCCAGTCATTAAAGAGACTCCTGTTTTGGTTGAGGATACTGAAAAAATCAATTCATTAAAATCAGAGGTGGAGGCTCTAAAGGTATGCTTTTGTTAAGTTATTAGATCATCTTCTTAGATATATGTTGCTTAGACCCTTAATATCATATTTTATTATTTTTGTAGTTAACATCATATTTTTTTACAGGGTTCGCTTCAGTCTGAACAACAAGCTGCAGAAGTCTTGAGAAAAGCTTTCTCAGAGGCAGAGGCAAGAAATTCAGAGTTGGCCACAGAACTTGAAAATGCTACGAGAAAAGCAGATCAGCTTCATGAATCGGTACAAAGGTTCGTAAAATATATCGATGAAGGATCACTATGAAAAGCACATACTTTAATTGCTCATGTTTCTTTGGTTTAACCAATAAATCTGTTGACTGTTTGTTTCATTGTGCTACAAGTTTTGATATGCAGATAGACTCTTACTAGTTCATGTTATCCTTGTTCGTTGATTAAACAAGTTATAACTGTGTTTCTTCTGTTCCGAACTTTTACGTTTTGATTTTGCTTTTGGTTCAGACTAGAAGAGAAACTTTCCAATTCAGAGTCAGAGATTCAAGTACTCCGTCAACAGGCACTGGCTATATCTCCAACCAGCAGATCTATGCCTGCACGATCAAAAACAATGCTTTTACCGGTGCCAACATTTTATGAATTTTCTTCTTTCTGATACATTTATATACAAGAAGCTCTATTTGTTCATATAATCGTTTCTTCTCAATTTTTAGAGAACTCCGGAGAATGGAAATCTTCTAAATGGAGAAACAAAGACTACACCGGTAAGTGGAAGTGATTTTCTGATTAAATTTGTAGGTTCAAAAGGAGACTGGTATACTTTCTTGTTTCAGTTGCTTATTGTCTATAAATATGTCAGGGCATGACTCTTGCTGTACGGGAACCAGAGTCTGAGGAGAAACCACAGAAATATCTCAATGAAAAGCAGCAGGTAACTTTGCACGTAGCAGAATAAATCAAGTTTTTTGCACTTTTCCGGCATTGCACTCTGATTTTTTCTTAACTTGTTTTATTATCCTCGTGTCGTTCAGGAAAACCAGGATCTACTAGTCAAATGTATCTCACAAAACCTTGGATATTCCGGGGACAAGCCTGTTGCTGCATGCGTCATTTACAAATGCCTGCTTCAATGGAGATCATTTGAAGTCGAAAGAACTAGCGTCTTTGACCGTATCATTCAAACAATAGCTTCAGCCATTGAAGTATGTTTGTTCTTTCTTACCTCCTTGTTCGGAAGAATTTATGTAGTATGTCAACATATTCTAAAGCTTCATATATAAATTGGAAATGTTTTCTTCCATACAGGTCCCAGATAATAATGAGATTTTGGCATATTGGTTGTCTAATTCAGCCACGTTATTATTGCTTCTGCAACGCACACTCAAAGCAACAGCAGCAGCTAGTTTAACACCTCAGAGAAGAAGAACAACATCAGCATCCCTATTTGGAAGGATGTCACAAGTAAGAAGCTTCAAATCTTCTTTTTCTGACTTAATTATTTGCCTATCAGCCTCAATTCCGTCTTTTTGACAACCTAAATAGGTAAGGGGATCCCCTCAAAGTGCTGGACTCTCTTTTTTGAATAGACAAGGGCTCACCAAGCTTGATGATTTGAGGCAAGTTGAAGCAAAGTACCCCGCACTACTTTTCAAGCAGCAGCTTACTGCATTCCTCGAGAAGATATATGGAATGATCAGAGATAACCTAAAGAAAGAGATCTCTCCTCTCCTTGGGTTATGTATACAGGTGATTTCTTTGTTGCTTTAGCGTGCATACAGCAATTTCTAGGGGTTTGGGTTATAGATCAGGCGGGTTGAAAGTTAATAACTGAACATTCCGGATAAACATTTGTTAAACCTTCAGGATGACTCTACTACTATATAATAAGAACTGCCATTCTTTTCTTACGCTTGAGAAAGAAATTCATGTCTTCTCTTGTGGAAGCTGACATGCTCATGATTTTTAGCTTAAAGTCTAAGGGCTTGTTTACATGATACAGGCACCAAGGACATCAAGGGCAAGTTTAGTGAAAGGGAGAGCACAAGCAAATGCTGTTGCTCAACAAGCACTGATTGCACATTGGCAAAGTATTAGGAAAAGCCTAAACACTTACTTGAATCTGATGAAAGCAAACAACGTGAGTCTGGAATTCTATTAGACATTCACAAAAATAAAACTGACGACTTTTCTGGCGATGTTGATTACATTCTATGTTTACATGATACAGGCTCCACCCTTTTTAGTCCGCAAAATATTCACACAAATATTCTCCTTCATCAATGTTCAGCTTTTCAACAGGCATGTTTCACTTGTAATCTCTCCTGCTATTATCTCTTAAACCACTTTTTCCTTGGTTGACTGAAGATTTCTCTGTAACAAAACTGTGCAGCCTTCTTCTGCGTCGTGAATGTTGCTCATTCAGCAATGGGGAATACGTTAAAGCAGGTTTGGCTGAACTAGAGCAGTGGTGTGTGGAAGCTACTGATGAAGTGAGCCATAATTTCGTCTGGCCCTCTTAATATTGCTTTAATATTTTCACATCTTTTGATTAAACTGTTTCATTTTCTTGCAGTATGCTGGATCAGCTTGGGATGAGTTGAGACATATCAGGCAGGCAGTTGGTTTCTTGGTAAAATTCTTTGTCGATTCTATGCCACTCCTTCTCTGCTTCAATCATAGTGTTCGCTTATGTGAAGTTTACTTACTTTGGCTCTTTGTTTCAGGTCATTCATCAAAAGCCGAAAAAGACCTTAGACGAAATAACAAGAGAACTCTGTCCGGTATTACTCTCTTCTACACAGTCATATCCTTCCCTTAAATCACTCTTTCTCCCTCGAGATTTGAACATTGGATTTACTTCTCTGGTTCAGGTGCTAAGTATACAGCAGTTATACAGAATAAGTACAATGTACTGGGACGACAAATATGGCACTCATAGTGTTTCTTCAGATGTATGTTTTCTCTTGTAAATAACTAAGCTTTTTTTTTTTTTTNNNNTTTTTTTTTTTTTTCTAGATATGTGATTAATTGTGTTCTTTCCTTTTGCCATAGGTTATTGCAAACATGAGGGTTATGATGACTGAGGACTCCAACAATGCTGTAAGCAGTTCTTTCCTTTTGGACGACGACTCGAGGTAATAAACAATTTGTGGTCAAATCTCTTTGTACAATTCCAGTTTCTCAACTAACCTTAGAGTTTAATCAAAACCTCAGCATTCCATTCACTGTGGAAGATATATCAAAATCAATGCAACAAGTGGATGTAAATGACATTGAACCTCCTCAACTAATCCGTGAAAACTCGGGTTTTGGATTCTTACTCACACGTAAAGAAGGCAGTGCATCGTAATTGAACTGTCCTCGGGGAGCTCGGTATGCTCCCAGAAAGAAATACGATTGTTGTGTATATCATTTTCCTTTTTCAGGTTCCATTCTTTTCTTCTTCTTTGATTTGTGGTTCAGTCTCTGGCCTTTGTATTTGTGGAGAGGCCAGAGTTTATTTCATTATTTGCATCCCTGTGGTTATGACAACTCGCAGGGGTTATTTGTTTTTTCCGTTTGGTTTTGTCATAGAAAAGGCTTAGGTGTCTTTGATGCTGTCTTGCCCAGAGAGGGAAGGAGAGTATTTTGTATTAGTCAATTTTATATATTTGTTGGTTTGGGTGAGTCTTTATAACCTTTTTTGGGAAATTGTAATGAAGGAATTAGACTTTGTTTTCACTATCTATATAGGTTGCACATCACATATTCTTTATTTCATTGTTCATTTCATGGATAAGAGTCCTCAAGAAAGAGCAAGCAGTTAAAATGGTAATAGGCTACAACAGAGATAGGTGTCGGATGTGATATATTGGTGGGATACCAAGAT
>OVAO01001914.1:0-13836 GCA_900406285.1 Biscutella auriculata
AAGTTCTAGAATTGATTAGCTACTTCCATTCTAGCATTAAACTCATTAATCAAGTGATGATAAGTTCGTTACAAGCCCTAACTAGCAAACACAAACCTTAAACAACCTTAATCTACCAAATCCATCCACTTAGCAAAGTTAACTACTCACTAATCATGAAATTAGCAAAAGATAAAGTAAANTAAATAAAGCCATAATCAATTGCATAAAGATAGATTAAACAATAAAACAAGAGTATTCCAAAGCAAAACAATCCAAAGTACAAGAAAAGACAAGAAAAGCTAAAAATAGAAAGTGGAGAAAAAGATATGGTTCTTGAGCTAATGTTCTTTCTATTTATAGAAGGGACCACCTCGAGGCACAGTCCCGAGTTGGGAACCCGGGACTCTTTTTCTTCTAACCCGGGACTCTTCAAAAGGAGGTTTCGGGGACGATCCGTCTCGGACTGGGTATGAGCCTCCAGTCCGGGACTCCTACTCTAGGATGAGTCTTCAAACTCGAGCAGCGGCATGTGTCCCGGGTTGATTTGCCCGGGACTGATCCCGGGATGGGTTGTTCTGTATCGAGATGGAAGGGTCATCCCGGGCTAGGCAGAGCCTCTAGGCCGGGACTCTTGTCCGGAATGCTTTGGCTGGGAGACGTCCCGGGTTGGCTACCCGGGACCTATGCCGGGACACTTCGTCTGGTCCGGTGCGGTTTTTCCTCGATCTTGCGAGTTCTTCTCCGTTTGATCTGTGTTTCTTCCTTCGGTTGCTTCACACCTAATGAATGCAAATGCAATGCAATATGACCAAAAAAACTCTAAATGCAGTCTAAAACCGAGAGAAAACGAATGAAAACGAGACTAAAAACCGGTCAAATTCACAACATATCAGGTGACGAAGTCGTGCTGCATCGCTAAACACGCCTCAATGCACTTCGATGTTACGCTTGTGGTGAGATAATTCATCACCAAACCGCTTGCCCATCATCATAGATGATGATGTTCACTGGGATGATAACGAGTTGTACAAGCAGGAGGAGGATGATGTTGGTAAAGACTTGCCTAAAGATCATCATTATGGCAACCAAGGCACATTGTTGATGTTGCGCCAGGTGTGTTTGGCTCCTCTCTCACTAGAAGAACCTTGGTTGCGCACACACATTTTTCAGTCCACGTGTACGATTAAAGGAAAGGTGTGTCGGTTTGTGATCGATTGAGGAAGTGCGAGCAATGTTATTTCTGAGGAGGACTTTGAAAAGTGGGGTTTGTCACGAGAACCACATCCCCATCCTTACAAGCTCAGTTGGTCGAAATCGGGTACTACTATTCAGTTTACTCACCGTTGTCTTCTATCGCTGTCTATTGGTTCTTGCTACAAGGACAAGTTTTACTGCGATGTAGCTCAGATGGATGTGAGCCACGTTCTATTAGGTCGTCCGTGGTAGTTTTATCGGGGAGTTTTGCATGACGGTCGCAAGAACACGCACTCCTTCGTCCATGAGGGTCGATGGATAGTTTTGTTTCCTTCTACTTCGCGTGTTGATAAACCGCCACTTCTTGCTCCTTCGGTCTCGCGTTGTTGTGTTCCCGTTCTGAGTTTGAACGTTAGTTCGAGACTTCGGATCGCGTTTGGTTGCTTGTGCCAACTTCAGTTTCTACACCATCGATAGCTGCGGTACCATCGATATTATCAACTATGCTATCTAATTTTTATGATGTTTTCCCATCAGAGTTGCCTCAAGGACTACCTCCTATGCATGCTATTCAGCATCAGACAAACTTGGTTCCGGGTGTTGGCCTTCCTAACAGACCTCATTACCGCATGAGTCCACAAGAGCAAGAGGAACTCTGACGTTAGGTGGAAGAGTTGATCGCTCATGGCCATGTGCGTGAGAGTCCCAGTCCGTGCGCACTTCTTGCTCTTCTCATTCCGAAGAAAGATGGTTCTTGGCGCATGTGCGTTGATAGTAGAGCTGTCAACAAGATCACCGTTCGATACCGTTTCCCTATACCACATTTGGATGATCGCTTGGACCAAATGGGGATAACATCTTTGTTTTCCAAGCTCGATCGTAAAAGCGGATATCACCAAATTTGCATTCGTCCAGGTGATGAGTGGAAGACTGGTTTTAAGATGCGTGAAGGTTTGTTCGAATGGCTGGTCATGCCTTTTGGGTTATCAAATGCGCCGAGTACATTCATGAGAGTCATGAACCAGGCCCTTCGCCCTTTCATTGGTCGCTTTGTTGTTGTCTATTTTGACGACATTTTAATATTTAGATCTGTTATTGATGAGCATGTTGAACATGTCCGACATGTCTTACTCGTTCTACGGAAGGAGAGCCTATTTGTGGCGAGCCAAAAATGTGAATTTGGGTTGGTCAGGTCCTTTTCCTTGGTTATGGCATCTCCTCTTGTGGTCCTTCGATGGATTTGACGAAGGTTGAGGCCATTCGATCATGGCATGTGCCTAAGACAGTCACTGAGGTGCATAGCTTTCATGATCTAGCCTCTTGTTATCGTCGTTTTGTGCCTCATTTCAGCGCAAGCATGGCACCGATCACTGATTGTATGCGGGAGGCCACTTTCGTGTGGTCTCAGCTAGCCGATGATGCTTTCACTCAGATTAAACGACTACTGACCTCTTCTCCACTTTTGGTTATGCCTGATTTTTCTGAACCGTTTGAGCTCCATTGCGATGCATCAAAACTTGGTATAGGTGATGTTCTGAGTCAACACACTAAATCTATTGCTTTTTACAGCGAAAAATTGACAAGAGCACGCGCACATTATAACACTTAGGACGTTGAGTTTTATGCTATCGTATGTGCTATTAAACATTGACGACATTATCTGTTTCATTGCGAGTTTATACTTTTTACTGATCATGAGACTTTAAAACATTTGGACAGTCAGGTGAAGGTGTCGGCTAGGCATGCGTCAAGGGTTGCTTATTTGCAACAATTCACATTTTCCATTCGTCATCAGTTTGGTAAGCTCAATAAGGTCGCCGATGCTTTGAGCCGCCGTCATTGTTTGGTGACAACGATGCATACTTCTGTGTCGGGATTCGTTGTGTTTACAACTCTTTATGACTCTGACCCCTACTTCGCCACCGTACCCCGTGAGGTACAGTTGGGAATCAACTCTGATTTTACGTTATGTGAGGGGTTTCTTTTTAGAGGGAATCAACTTTGTGTTCCCCAGAGTAGTTTACGTTTGCGCATCATTGAAGAATTTCACCGTGAGGGTCACGTGGATTGTGACAGAACCTTACAGCTCGTCTCTACTTCATATTTCTGGTCGAGCTTGCGTAGAGATGTTGAGCGTTCTGTTGAATGATGTCGTGCTTGTCAATTAGCCAAGGGTCAGGCATCAAATGCTGGTTTGTATCTGCCTTTACATACCCCGACTCAACCTTGGACTAACGAGTATGGATTTTATTCTTGGTCTCCTACAGACACAGCGAGGTAATGATTCTATATTTGTCATTGTCGATTGTTTCTCCAAAATGTCCCATTTTGTGCCTTGTAAGAAGACAACAGATGTTGTGGCTGTCACACAATTGTTCTTCCGGGAGGTTTATCATCTACACGGCTTGCCTCAGTCGATTGTGTCAGACAGAGACACTCGTTTCCACGGTCATTTATGGCGTTCTCTGTGGAAATTATTGGGCACAAGTTTGGATATGAGTATTGCATATCATCCGCAAACGGACGGTCAGACGGAAGTCACCAATCGATTGTTGGGAAACATGTTGTGCAGTCTGGTCGGTGACAATATACGATCGTGGGAGTCTAAGTTACCACAAGCTGAATTCGCCCATAATCATGCTAGCAATCGTAGTCTTGGGTTCAGTCCTTTTCAGGTGGTTTATGGTCTTGTTCCACGGGGTCCTTTGTCTCTCTCGACTTTGCCAGACGTCACCCATCTTCATGGCACAGCGCAAGAGTTTGTTGCATCGTTGCGTGATGTACATGCCCAGGTAGTGATAAACTTTGAGACTTCAGCAACCAAGTAAAAGGAGTATGCTAATAAGTATCGTCGTGAGCTTATCTTCGAACCAGGCGACCTCGTCTGGATCATTCTCACCAAGGACCGCTTACCGCTTCACGAGTACAACAAACTCAAGTCGAAGAAGATTGGCCATGTTCAAATCCTAGAGCGCATTAATCCTAATGCTTACCGAGTACAACTACCTCCTGATATCCGTACAAGGAGGTTGTGATGTTACAGATTCGAGGGTGAATCTTCTCATACCCCCGGAGACCTGATGCAGCGCATCTTAAGATTTATGTTAACTTTTATTTTAAGTTTCTTTAGTCAATTTCGTTTGAATAAGTTTCTTATTGTTAAGGAAGACTAGTTTTTTCAAGCATGATCGTTGGTAATCACCTATTGCTATTTAATTCAGCTTTTGCTTTTGTATGGATTCATTCAGATTATATATGAAAACGAGAATCTTTTTCTCGAGTCCCTCTTTATTACAAAGTTGTGATATTGAGAAGAGTTTTCTTCTTGGCATTCGTTGAATCAACAAAGAGAAGGCTATTTCAGTGAAGTTTCCGCTACACTAGAATGGATAGTATAAGCAAAGGTGTAGTTGAGTGATAACACTTAAAAAAGTTTAAAATGAAGTAGATAAGGTGATGGACAATTTGGATGGTTAAAGAAAATGATAATCCACAATACACAGATGGAGCTATATAACTGAAACAACTTGGCCAAGTATAGTTTTATGTTGAGACATCTCAAATAAAAGCAAGAAGATTATAGGTTCCGCATTCGGTCGGGGTTAAGTGCGCCGTAAGATAACGGAGGAGAAGCTTGAGCTTCATCTCCCAATTCCAATCGTTCTTGGTTTGGATTCTTACCACAAGGGATCAGCAACATAGACTTGGCATCAGGACAAGACTGTTTCCGCATGAAGAACTGAGCACATTGCCATGGCGTTTTCTGGTTTGGAAGATCAAGTATGCAATTCATACGAACGTCCAAAATGTTACTCTTGATGAGTTGTCTACATTTTGGACCGACCTGAGTGAAGTAATTATAGGAGAGAGAGAGGTTTGTGAGAGAAGAAATCTCGCATAGGATCTCCGGTATGGTTCCGTAGAACTTGTTTCTAGCTAAATTGAGTATTTCCAACTTGTTTAAACAACCGAAAGAATAGGGTATTGGACCGGTTAACTGGTTAGAACCAGCATCGAAAACAGTGGCACGTTTGAGCATTCCGATTTGGTATGGTAAGCATCCGGTTAACTGGTTATTCAAGAAAAGGACTTCTTGGAGAGACTTGATGTTGCCTATGCTGTCCGGAATTGGACCCGTGAACCTAAGTCACATCACAATCAATACAAAATAGTTATTATTTTACCTACTTAATGATTACAGTCTGTAGTAGCTGTATGTAGGAGCTTCACAAAAACGATTTAGATATATACACGACAATAATTTGGACTGAACTTGCAAGAAGAATAATAATTGTTAACAATTAATTCAGCTGATCTTTTTTTGTCTTTTACTTTTTTTTTAACGAAAGTTTCATCACTTGGCTCCTCTTCCTGAAATTATAGTATTGCTAATGTTGTGAATCTGAAAGTTTATTATTTTGTTAAGATATTAATTAATTTTTAAATTATTATTTATTAATTATATACAATATTTTTATTTGTTTATAAATTATTAATTTATAGCATTTTAAAGAATTTAAATTAATATATTTTTGACAATGGCAAATATAGATTTGGATATGATTAATAATCTTGGTAGCGCCATAGAATGAGTGAATGATAACAACTTGACTGAATTATTAAGGTAAAAGTGATATATTTCGTAAGTTCAAAATTAGAAGGAAAAATTTATAACTTTAATATTCTATTATTTCTCAAGTGGTAGTTTATAGAAGTTTTGGTATATATGACCAATTTTGTATTCATCTTATTATAGGAACTCCAATTATATAAATAAATTAGTGGATTTTTACTATGTTACTTTGTAGATTTCAAATAGAGTTTCAAATAAAGGTCAAGACTTTAGATTGGCCATAAAAAAGAAGAGTTAGAAGAAAGAAAGAATGTATGGGAACCTGTTGTTGGCGAAAGTGAGGTAAATAGCAGTGATGGAGCCAAGATTGGGTGGAAGTTTTTGAGTGAGATCGTTGTTGTTGATGAACAAGACATCAAGGTCGAGATTAAAGATTTGAGGAGGAACACAGCCAGAGAAACTGTTGAACCTGAGATCGAGAAAGGTTAGATTGGTAGCTCTCAAGACAGCTGGTGGGATGTCTCCAGTGAGTTTGTTGTTGCTTAGATCGAGCTCGAATAAGAATTTCAAGTTGGTGACATCAGGCACAGAACCAGTGAAATTGTTGGAGTTTGCGTGGAAGATGGTGACCGTTCTTAACTTGTCGAGGAAGCCATCTAATGGGAGGCCGTTCTTGCCTCCAAGGTAAAACTCATTGAACTGGATGCTCGCAACTGCGGTCTCATTTGTCAACGGAAACTTAGCACAATCGATTCCATCATATGCGCAAACGTCATAGCTATTATCCCAAGATTTAAGTTTTCCCTTTGGATCACTAGTCACTAGATTCCTGAATTTTTGGAGTATTGGATACGCTTCTGCTAATAGTGCGCTACCAAACAATATAGGCGTTGGCGGGGGCTGCCGCTTAGGTGGCCGTGGTGGGGGTGATGGCTTAGGTGATGGTGGCGGTGGTGAGTGGGGCTTAGGCGATGGTGGCGGTGGTGAGTGGGGCTTAGGTGATGGTGGCGGTGGTGAGTGGGGCTTAGGCGGCGGTGGACATAATGGCTCAGGCGGCGGTGGACATGGCGGCTCAGGAAGTGGAGGAGGGCAATATTCAGGATCTGGCTCTGGTGAATATGACGGTGGTGGTGGATTACTGTCGTCACCGCCGCCGATGATGATTTCAAAGGATTTTCTGTCGGTAATGTGGGTTGTTCCGGCAGGAAGAGTGAATTGAAGAAGTGAAAGTGGAAGAAGGAGAAGAAGAATTGAAGCCATTGATTCGAATGTGAGTTTTGAGGATAAGCTTGGGACTGTGATATACATATATAGAGAGAGAGAGGGAGGGAGTGTTTTAGAACAGAGAAACTGAGAAGACTTATAAAGATTATTGAAAAGTCATTGGACATTGTCTTTTTTTGGGTTAGTGGGTGTGGTACCAATAATTATGGGACAAAAAAAGTTATAAAAGGTATTCAGTTATTTACATAAAGGTATGATTAGATATTACTAATTAGTATCAGATTAATATGTATTTTTCTAGAATATAATATCTTCCTAGAGTCGCTGAAAATTCAGATAAAGAACAAGAAAAAGGAAAGAAACAAAATTGAAAAGAGAGGAACAGTAAAAAGTAGTGATGTAGAGTGAAATATCACATGTACTGGGTTGGAAATAATTATATTTTTTTCCTTCTTAATTCTTTTCTTGGCTGAGTTTTTTTTATTAATTTCAAAGTGGTATTTTTTTTCTTTTTCAAAACTATAATTTTCTACTTTAAGTATTTTTTTATCAACTACAACAACAAGTTATATAAAGTTTATGAGTAGATTGATCTGGACATAAATATTGAAATTGAATAAAAATTATAAATGACTTAAAACTATAACATCTTTATTTGTCTTATGAGGATCAGTTAAACTTACTTCAATTTGATCGAATTTTTCTTCTCGAACTTGAATTTATTTTTTATATCTATTGTTCAAACAAATCACATTGAAACACATGTTCTTAACGTTTATGTGGTTTCTATTTTCATAAAGAAATTAACAGTTGAAGAGTAAAATATTTCATCTACGCATAACATTAAAGGTAAGAAACAAGATATTGTGCTAGAAAGGAAAGTTCTACCTCATAAAATGTACTTCAAAGATTTCATGGGCTGAAACAAAAATTGTAGAAGAAGTGCCGACCCTAATGACTAATGACTGATAGGCTGTAAGACCCCTTAGGTAGCTGGATAAACAAGAAAATCTTGGAAAATTCAATATAACTTGCTCCATTAACGAGTATGACCTCAAAAACTCTCTTTGTAATCCATGGGTTTGTGTGAACATCATGTATAGAAAAATAACAGAGAAGTTAGGGGTTGGTGAGCTGATAACCTCTAAGGTGGACTTCGGTTTACTAATGTTGCTATGACAAAGTCTCAAGGAGTTTGGGAAGACGTTCCAATTGTGATAGAAAGATGTTTGAATTCAACATACTTATTTGTCTTGGAGATGATATAATCCTCTAAAATGTAATTGTTTCTAAGAATATGTTTTCTGGCAACTGTGAGAGTGATCTTCGATTTGCCCAAGAAAAAATTGCGTTATCCTATGTTGACAAAAGCCTCTTCTTCAATCTCACACCACCTCATGATGCAGTCAAGAGCTCATTTTCTGTGGAACTTGTGAAATGTGAGTTCAATAAAGTCTTGTATCGAGACACTCACAACCCTGAGCATAAAACCAAAAAGAAGAGGTAAGAAAAAGAACAAGTGTTTTATAGAGATTGTAGAACGTGAGGTCAAAGATGTACTGGATGAAGACACTTACAAACCTGCTCAAGAGACCAAGAAGAAGAAGAAGGAAGAAGAGGAGCAACAAGTAGGTCGCTAGGCAAGTCGACAAGCCAATCTAGCAGGGCTCAATCGTGAAACTCACCCCCAATGAATTATGACGAGGATGTTATTGAGTTCAAAGCCTGAACCACATGCATATCAAAACCTTTCCATAAAGCCAGAGGCATAATTACATATGAATGGAAGGCGAAAGGCAATGAAGAACTAAAAAATCTGATGAATCGAATAGTTTATTTTATGTTGCCTAAACAGGAACCCCATTACGTTTTAAGACAACCACACCAGACTCACCTGTATAAGAGAGTGTTGCGATCTCTCTTCTTGCCCCAATCATCACTTGATTGGCAGAATAGTCAGACTCACGAAATTAAACAATCGCTCATGGGAAACACCCCGTCGATACTTCATTTGGTTTTTATTTTTAGATTTATTTTTACTCCCTTTTCACTAGTTTTTTTTGTTGAGTTTCAGGTTGGTTTTCGAGAAAAAAATTCCAAGTGACGAACATAGCTCAAATTGACCGATCCCACTTTGAGATTGATCGGTCAAAAAAGTCAAGCCAAAATGATTGATTGGTACTTACTAGGATCGATCGATCCCCTCTCTCCAGCCGGCCAGATCCACCGATTAATTTTTAGACAAGTTGATCCAAAGAGACATTCGGAAAATCTTTACGAAGTTTTATCGATCTCCCTGGGAGATAGATTGATTAGGCTCCATTTCAGATCCATTCGTCCTAAATCGATCACATGGCACCCAGACAAACACCACCTCGACCAGTTTACCCATAAATCACCTTGAAACTCGGCGTATTCTCTACTTCTTTTGCATTTTGTATTTTATTTGCTTCTTGTAGGTGAATCATCACATTGAGACAATGTGAAGTAAGTCTGGTGGAGTGTGTCATCAGTTGCTGATGTTACTTTTAGTTTGTTATCTTTTGTTTTAGATTTTAGAGCCAATCATATTTTGAGTCATGGATTTCTGGGATGATGACATTTTCTCAGGATGATTTTGTTGACCTCTTTATGACTATAATTCCTTGGACCATTACTGATGGATTTTTTTTTGTGTAGGAAAACTGGAGAATCATATGACCAAACTTCCTCCCATAAAATCAAGAGAAAATTACTAGAATAGCATATAAAGTTGTAATATGACTAGAATAACATACATCTTTAAAAAATTACTAAAATATTTTTGAACCCTAGTAAATTACAAAAAACATCCATGCTTAATTTTATCCTAATTGAGATTATTTTTAGTTAACAAATTCACGTCACTAAATCTCATGTCACGTCAACTTAAAACCGTTTTACATCATATAATTAACAAATCTTCTCTTAAACACACTCAAAGTAAAAAAAAAGAAAAAAACTGTTTAGTGACCCTAGTTTTAGCCCTCGTCGTATTCTCTGGTATGTTGTGAGTGAGTTTGACATATGTTGCAACTGAGTTTGATTTCTATTACGACTGAGTTTGATTTCTGTTGCGACTGAGTTACGAATTACTTTGGGTCGAGTTTGATTCACTTGCGGCTGAGTTTGATTTATGTTGTGGCTGAGTTTGATTTATATCGTGACTGAGTTATATATTATGATGTGGTTGAGTTAGTTTCTATAGCGGTTGGGTTAGTTTCTATAGCGGTTGGGTTATATATTATGTTGTGGCTGAGTTTGATTTATATCATGGTTGGGTTATTTATTATGGTATGGCTAAGTTAGTTTAGTTTTCCATTGTGGTTGGATTATATATTATGATGTGGCTATGTTAGTTTTCCATTGTGGTTGGGTTATATATTATGTTCTGGTTGAGTTTGACTGAGTTATTTATTTTGTTATGGCTGAGTTAGTTTAGTTTTCCATTGTGGTTGGGTTATATATTATGACGTGACTATGTTAGTTTTCCATTGTGGTTGGGTTATATATTATGTTCAGGTTGAGTTTGACTGAGTTATTTATTTTGTTATGGCTAAGTTAGTTTTCCATTGCGGCTGATTTATATTTGTTTTTTATGATCAAATGGAAGTCTTTGAATATCAAGCACGAGATTACCCTCGAAGACTTTACGCTAAAGGAACTTCTAATCTTGAAAAGAAAGCGATTAATCACAATTTCCATATGGGAGAATTCCCTATCGTTAGAGAATCACTAGGTAATGATGTGAGGTAAGACTTGAAGTAGTTCTTGTTGGAATCTTTGTTAAGCTAGCTGATAGCAATATCGTGTGGTCTGGTAAGACTGTACATTATCTAATTTGTAGACAACTTTGTGTACTCCACCTCCGTTGATGAATTGTTTGAATAATCCGACGGTTGAGTTAACTATAGTTGGTTATATGGAATACGTTTTGCCATTTTTTTCTTGTCTGATTGATAGATGATAAACCTTGGTAATACCCTTTTTATACACACATCTTAAACAAGGGTTGATAACTTAACGACCTTTCGTGAGCATTATCAGAGGGTCGCTATATCTACATCTTTAATAGCTCTCATCTATACTATTAAAGTAGAGTTTATCTACCACAAAAAGTCATAATGAAATATTTCATTAATTACTAGGATAATAAAATAAGATATATCTATATAACAAACCAAAACTAACTAAAATATTATTTTCAAAAAAATAATATTATTATCCTAACAAACCATAAATAAACCATATTTAAAATTGATGACAAAAAAAAACCATATTTAAATTTATTAAATTGTTTGGATTTAAAAAAAGAAAACTTAAAGTTATTTTAAAATAAAAAAATACTAATAAGAAAAATAAAACATAAATAATTACTTAATTAATAATATTAATAATAGATCAGATTTTTCTATATTAGATTAAACATCTATTATATTAAAGTAGAGTTTATCTACCACATATAGTCATAATGTACTATTTCATTAATGACTAGACAAATAAAATTATATTTATTTATAGAGATTTTTACATTATATTTATAACTAATACAAATCCTAACATTATTTATCCATAATATCGAAAACTAATTTAATTAAATCATAAAAAATATTGCATAAAATCCTAAGTATGGGTTACACGCTAAATTTTTATTATGTACATTAAAATCTAAAAATATAATATTTTTCCATGATCAAAGATAAAAACATTGGATTATATAAAACTTTGTTTTTTTTAAAACTCTAAAATCTAAAAATATAACAACAATATAAAAAATTAAAAATTAATTAAATCATAAACTTAACATTCATATAGAGTTATATTGGATCATTTTATTTGTATCTTAGCATAATAAGTTAAATAATATATCTACAAGATTATTAACATATCAGCCAACCAATATATAAAAATGAATATTTTAAATCAAACAATATTTCTTCATAACTTATCCGCCAATCCTAAATTTTAGTTTCTAATCATAAACAAAAATAAATCTTTGTTATTATTATTTTAGATAATGATTAATGTTAGTTTAAAATAAAAATATCCGCACATCGTGCAGACTCAACTCTAGTTTATATTAAAACAGAGTTTATCTACTTAAAAAGTAATTGTGAACTATTTCATCTATATATACACTATTGTTTTATGACATAAAGTGTTAATCGTAATTATAAATTAAAATAATAATAATAATAATAAATGCGCGCATAGCGCGGGTACAACTCTAGTGAGTTATTAATGCGGAGACGTACTCTATCTCGGTAACGTAATAAATCTTCACTGCCTCGTAATACGACATCTTAAAATGTATCTCTATATTATTAGTATTTAGGTTATTTAAATAACAACATATTCAACATTTACACTATATATTATGATGTGACTGGGTTATATATTATGATTTGACTGAGTTAATTTCAATATATTATGATGTGACTGAGTTATATATTATGATTTGACTGGGTTATATATTATGGTGTGGCTGAGTTGGTTTCTATGTATTATCATGTGGTTGAGTTATATAGTATGTTGTGGTTATACATCAACTATTATATTTGAAATTAATATTTCAAAGTAAGAAATAGAAGGTGACCATTGGAGCAAATCTCTTCTCTATTTTTTAGAGGGTCAGATAGAGGCAACCAATGGTCTTAAAGCAACCTTTCGTGACTATCAAAGATTTATTTTTGTCTTAAAGCAACCTTTCGGAGGTCGAGCTAACTCTACGTCTTTAAGTAACTATCATCATAAGACATCATTTGCCTCATAATACGACATCTTATAAATAAAACACAAAATTAAGATTAAAAGATAAAAATAAAACATCTTTTTTCGGCTCGCTTTTTTTTTGTTTCGGTTTAGTTTCCCAGCCCTAATTATCTTACAACTTCTTATTTAAACAACAACTTTGTTCTTCCTATACACACGAAAAATCGTTTTCTCCCAATTAGACATGTCCGACTTTAAGAAAGTTCAGAAAGTTCATCGCAGAAATAATTACAGGCGTGTAGATTTCTACTTAATTATACGGTTTACTGAAGCGGAATATTTGTTTTTAATAATAAATATAAATCAAACTCAGTCGTGTAGTTAATATATAACAGCACAAGATGTTTTAATCAACGACTGATTACAGATACTAATTTATCTTTAAATACTGAATTATATTAGTTTTCCGTCTGATTCAGTTTTTCCTCATAACTCGGCCTTTTCTGTAAAAATTACGAAACGACAATGTTTCAATTACTTACCTTTGTAAGTAAAATAAGATGTCATTTGCCTCGTAATACGACTTAATGGCTGACATACAGATATAATACAACTGACTTACAAATTCGAATTGTCTAAAACAACTAACTAACAGACTAGAATTGTCTCTAAAGGCTGACTTACAGACTATAATTGTCTTAATTGGCTGAGTGTTACAAAGACATTTATACGGTTGAATTACAGCTACAATTTCTTCAATATTGCACTGAAAGTGATTAAAGAGGGTAATATCAACTTCTTCAATACGTTTCATATCCTCCTCCAAGCACTTTTTTTTTTTATTATTATTATTATTATTATTATTCATGTCATCATAATAGGTCATCATGCCTACGTGTTAAGACATCTCGACTTGTATGTCATTATTATTTTTCTNTTAAGACATCTCGACTTGTATGTCATTATTATTTTTCTACTTAATTATACGGATTTTTATGGTTGATTTATATACTAGAATTTATCTAATTCGTTGAGTTATTTTAATCACATGTTAGAAACCATTACATCGATTTAATTTTAATTACACAAACTATAATACCAACGGAAAACAAGAACAATAACATCATGTACTT
>OVAO01001916.1:0-13833 GCA_900406285.1 Biscutella auriculata
GTCTAATTGCACAAACTCAAGGCAAACTCGGCCTGTTTGAGCAATTCTTTCTTAAAAAAATAAAATAATCTCGATAAACATAAAACTCGTAGACATGTAAGGTCTTCTTAGTGAACTATAGTCAAACTTTATATTGATGTCACTCCAAAACGGTTTCTTTAGAGGTTTAAAGTCAATTTTCAACACTTCACTTATGAATGGGTTGACATATATAGAGCTCATAGTAATTAATGTAAGAGAAACATGATAAAGAGTTGGTCATTTCATCTTTATATAAACCATTGAATAAAAAGTTATATACACATAAAAAAAATTACATACAACAAGAGAAATGGAGAACAAAGGGAGTTTAGTGATGGTGTTCGTTTTGGTGGTGATGGCTGCAATTGGAGGAGAAGGAAGTCATATATGTACTTTAAAATGTGAATTGAAGTGTCATGATCCATTGTTCGTTACAAATTGCTTCAAAAGCTGTGTGACCGAATGCAACCATCATCCACCTACAAGTACCTCGTACTCAACCTCAATCTCACCGTAACTCTCTCTCTCTCTCATTCTCTCTATATCTTTCTATGTAGTTGTGTGTATGTGTGTAATATATAGTGAAAATTGACATTGTTTCTATGGTGATATCGATAATGCAGGATGAAGGCTACAAAAATGGAAGAAGTAAGAGGATAGAGAGAATTTCAGTTCAGAATTTGTCATGATATGGAAATAAGCTTCCCTTTTCTTTTCGTTCTACATGTAAAAGAAAATCTATAATAATAAGATGAATTTACTACTATTAATCATAAAACCTACTCCATTTGATAGAGAACACGATAGGTCCGCAAGGGTAACGTTGCATTCTCAGAGAATGCCCGTTAGTCAAGCTCGCTTAAATCCGTTGAATTCTCAAAGAATGCCCGGAAGTAAGTATTAAGAGTTTCTGTTAAAAGCTCTTAGAAAGGTTTTATTAATCAAAATCAAAAGTGTCCTAAGATGAAGAACATCGGTTCCTTTATATAGACACTAACATGTCCTACAGCCACAAGGAATCATCATCAAAAAAAGGAAATATGAATAAAGAAAAAACTCCTTTTCAGAAAACTGTTAAAAGAAACGTTAACATAAAAGAAAAGGAAAACACTCTCAAAATCAAAATAGAAAATAGAGTAGATCTTGCACGCTGCATCACTATTTTTTTTGTTATCCTAAAAGACTGAGGGTGATCGATTTACTACTCAAATCTTTCATCCTATAAATTTCTAGGTAAACCTTTCTAATAAAATAAACATGCATCAATTAATTCCTTAAATTTTCAGATTCAAACTTTATGATTTGTTAACCATTAAAAATACTGATGATTTATAATTTTTATTTTTGTAAACAACTCATGATTTGTTAAACATGCAAAAGAAGATAAAGAAGTGTATTATAAGTCATAACGAAGCATATATTTACAGATATAAGAAAAAGCTTGTCTCGAACAGGATGCACTCTCGTCTCTGAGAAATTTTCGATCACCGGATTTTAACTGAGACCCTCCTTATAACTCCTCGTATCTTTCTCCTCCTCCTTAGGCGGTTTTTATGGCGTCGTGAAGAGGAGAAACTATGTATATTTTCTGTTCTTTTCTTGTATTAGGAGATTTTCGACGGTCATTTCTGGTGGAGCTTTGTTGGCGGTTTAGCGACTGTTTAGAGATGTCTGAGTACTCGTTCGATCGGATCATGTGGAGTTGCTGTGGTTGGATACCACAATCTTACGGAATGTGTTGAGTTGGTGTTGATGTTCTAGTTTTTACTAACGGTTAATTGAGTCAGTAAGTGATCTGATTACTTAAGATCTTAGTTGTTAGTTGTTGAGTTTTTTTTTTTGCAAGTTTAATGTCTATTTCTTCTATTTAACCGTATGTTTACGCATTGATTTTATTAAGGCAATAAGAAGTATTTTCAGTATATTGATTGAATGTTCTAAAACTTACAAGTGGTATCAGAGTCTCTTTACTAAATGTATTACAGGTTCGTGTGAGAAACATAAGTGAGCAAAAATGAGTTACAAGGATGGATTGTTAAGCATTCTCAATTTCCACAGTGACTACGAGCATTGGGATATGTTCATGGAGAATCTATTAAAGTAATGGTGGGAGCTGATCTAGACGGGCATTCCACAAATAGAGAGAAACATAATCTTAATCGGACCACAAAGATCAAAGTGAGCTGAGCTAAAACCCAAGGATTTAAAGGTGAATAATTATTTATCATGTTTAATTATCAACTTCACACCTACATCGAACACTTCACTCAGCTACAATTCGATTGAGGAAAGACAATCCTTCTTAGAGAACTCAAAATCATCTACAAAATGAATCCAACCCACGTCAATCATAACCCCAATTTCTCCCTTTAAGAGGTTTTTGCTCATGAATCAATAGATGAACGATGCTATATATAATATATGTTTTTGGAGAAACTTTGGAGAGTTGGGTTTAGAGCAAAAGAGGAAGCTGGCGAGGGAGTTGTGATGAGTGATAAGTTGTGAGGTGTTTGAAAGGCGTGATGGATGGAGACAGTTGTGTGAAGATTAGAGAGAGTTCGAACAAGTGGGAAACTTTGGCTGTGAAGGCTAAGGTAGAAGCTCTGATCAGAGCATTAAGGAATTCGTAGAGAGTTTAGGGAAGCTACATTGGGTAATAAATTGTAAATCACGGGATGTGGTTTGTGTTTTTTGTTTAAGAAATTGAGAATTTGGGTACCAAGATTCAACAAAATTGTGATTTTAAACAAGAATGTCATATGATTGAAATGAAAAGTAAACACATAGTTAAAAGGCTTTAAAGGAGGAGCTCTGATACGGAATTACCGAAAACAAGGCCTTTTTAGTAAAGATTTTCACTATCCCATATCGAGAATTTGATAGAGTTTGACGGTAGAAAGTTTTCTATAAATAGAGTTCACTCTCCCTTGCTTAAAATTACGCAGCCATGTGGTGAGCACAAAGCGAACTATTCTTTCGCCTTTTACTAAAGAATACCGTGTGCTCTCCACGCTAAGTGGCATACGCCTATTTTTGGAGGGTCCAGCTTTCGAGTTGGCCCAACAATATCTAGTTTCATTTGTTTGTCGTTCAGCCTACTTACAAGCTCTATATTGACTTATATACTTGTTCTTGCATCTTCTTATTGGCATCATTGTTTTTTATTTGTACATGAGCCGGAACTTAGTAAACATGACAGTGAAGAAAGAGTTCCGAAAGTAGAAGATGGGAGAGAGCGTGGAGGATATGTCCAAGGTGGTAGAGATAGTACCAGCTTTGATAAGAGTAATATCAAATATTACAAGTTTCATAAGTATAGTCACTTCAAAAATGAGTTTCCAATGCGGGATAAATCATCTAACTATGTCGAGATGGAAAAGAACATATTATTGATGGCTCAAACAGATGCTACAGAGGAGAATGTTTGGTATCTAGACTCTGATATGGCACAAGCAACAAGGAAGAGTGATCATGCACTCATTATGAGCAGAAACATAATGTTTGTTCTCAAAGCAATTGTGAGGAAATCACATGAATTGGAGACAAACCAGACTGTCGAGAGGAGAATATATGGCATAAAGGTTCATACACTTGAATAACAAGAGTTTAGCGACACTTGTAGAAAAAAAGATGGTGAAAGGGTTACCAAGATTCCATGAAGATGGTGCCGTTTGAGAAATCTGTATGAAGAAAAAACAGATTCGCACAACCATACCAAAACGAAGTGACTCGAGAGCAAGTCGAGGACTGGAATTGGTGCATAGTGATATATACAGGTCCGATCTCACCATTTTCAGAGAGCGAAAAGAGATACATTTTGAACTTCATCGATGATCAGAGTTGAAAATCTTAGACTTATTTCTTAATAGAAAAATCAGAAGCCTTCAAATGCTTCAAGGAATTTAAGATAGCAGCTGAAAGAGAACTTGGTGATTTATTGGTCTGTTTAAGAATCGACCGTGGAGGAGAGTTCAACTCAAAGGCATTTCATGAGTACTATATCAAAGAGGGAATAAAGAGGTAGCTTACAACAACCTATGCGTCTCAGCAAAATGGCGTGGCAGAGAAAAAGAATGACAACATCATAAACATGGTTCAATGTATGCTTTTCGCGATGAAAGTGCCACTGAGATATTGACCTAAAACTGTGCAATATGCCGTGCACATATGACATACTTAAGCGGAATCTCACTTCAATCCTAGAAGATCTAACACCTGTTGACTTGGGCAGCAAGTCATTAACTAACTAAGCTTGAAGATAAGGATCAAGTCCTAGATTTTAGGAGATATCTAATCTAGGGTTACTTGAGAAAGAAGGAATGTTTCCTATTAGGATTAGGAGTAATCTAGCCTATAAATAAAGAACTATCAAAGTTGTGATAGTCATCAAGTTTTAAAAGTGAGCTTTTGAGTTTAAGAGCTTACTAAGAACCAAAAGTGTTTTTGAGTTAGTTTACACAATCGAATAAAGAGTGATTTTGTTCGATATTCAAGAGTTCATATTGAGACTTTAATTGGTATCAGAGCTTCACAAACGATCCAGCGAAGGAACCATGGCCGACGGAGCTATCGTGCAAGCAAAGCCACGAGAGGGAGGAGGAGGATCTTCGGCGATCACATGTACCATGCTGACTTCGTCTAACTATACAGTATGGGCCATTAAAATGAAAATCACTCTCAAAGCTCACGAAGTATGGGAAGTGGTGGAAACTGAAACGTTAGCTATAAGTGAGGTGAAGAAGAACAACATGGCGATTGCTTTGCTTGTTCAATCCATCCCGGAGTCACTAGTTCTACTAGTGGGCGAGTTAGAGACAGCTAGGAAGGTGTGGGATGCGATCAAAGCAAGGCATGTTGGTGCCGATAGGGTGAAGGAAGCAAGACTTCAAACCCTAATGAGTGAGTTTGATAAACTTAAGATGAAAGATACTGAGTCAATTGATGAGTTTAGTGGGAAGCTATCTACGATTGCATCAAAGGCAACAACGTTGGGAGAAACTATTGAGGAATCGAAGATGGTGAAAAAGTTTTTAAAGGGCTTACCGAAGAAGAAATTTATCCACATGGTAGCATCCATAGAGCAATTGGTCGATCTTAAAACGGTGAACTATGAGGAAGTAGTTGGTCGGATGAAGGCGTATGAAGAGAGAATAACGGACTCCGACGAAGAGGAATCCGCACAAAGCAGTCAACCGAAGTTGATGTACGCCCAACATACCTACTCAAGAGACGACTCTGGCGGAAAAAAGAGCCGAGGAGGACGAACCGGGAATAGGGGAAAAGGTCGTGGCCGTGGCACACGTGATACATCACGAATCACATGCTATCGGTGCGACAAGCTGGGACACTTTGCATCAGATTGTACGGATCGACTCCTTACGCTACAAGAGACAAAGGAAGATGAAGATAGTGACACACAAGAAGCAGATAGCTTAATGGTGCATGAAGTTGTCAATTTGAATGAGAAGAACTGCAAACCACACATGTTTGAGACAAACATCGATGGAGATAACATGTGGTATCTAGACAATGGCGCTAGCAACCACATGACAGGAGATAGAAGATATTTCAGCGAGTTGGATGATTCTATCTCAGGAAAAGTGAGGTTTGGAGATGACTCACGAGTAGATATCAAAGGAAAGGGCACTATTATGGTCATTGACTCAAGAGGAGAAAAACATGTGATGAAGAACGTGTACTACATCCCAAATTTACGAAGCAATATCATAAGTTTAGGACAAGCAACTGAAGTCGGGTGTGAGGTCAAGCTTCAAGGAGAATGTTTAACTATACATGATCAAAGAGGGAAGCTACTTATCAAAACATCAAGGTCTAAAAACAGATTGTACAAAGTCAAGATGAATGTGGCGAGTAATGAGAGATTACTCTTAACGGCATATGATGAATCAAGCAGATGGCATGCTCGGTTAGGTCACATAAGCTATGGGACAATGAAGTTGATGAGAGACAAGAAGATGGTGAGAGGTATTCCGGATATAGCCATTGAGTATGACGTATGTAGATCATGTATGTTGGGGAAGCAAACGCGGAAACCGTTTCCAAGTGCAACGACGTATCGCGCAAAGAAGAAACTTGAATTAGTGCATGGTGACCTTTATGGACCAATAACACCGAAAACAGGAGGAGGAAGCAAGTATATCTTCGTCATTATTGATGACTACTCACGCTATATGTGGACGGTACTGATGAAAGAAAAAGCGGAAGCATTCGAGAAATTTAAACGGTTCAAGAAGAGTGTTGAACAAGAATCAAGAGAAAATATAGGCACATTTAGGACAGATCGAGGAGGAGAGTTCACGTCACAAGAGTTTAACACGTTTTGCGCTTTATAAGGGATAAAACGACACCTTACTGCTCCCTACACAGCGCAGCAAAACGGCGTGGTTGAACGTCGAAATAGGACAATGATGGAGATGACTAGGAGCATGATGAAGCACATGACGATGCCGAGTTACTTGTGGGGAGAAGCAGTACGACATACGACTTACTTGTTGAATAGAGTCTCAACAAGATCTCTTAAGAATGAAACCCCATACGAGCGCTATCACATTGAGCATGTGCGTGTTTTCGGGTGTATTGCTTATGCAAAGGTGGAAAAACCACACTTGAGGAAGCTTGAAGATCGGTCGAGAGAACTCATTCACCTAGGAATAGAGCCGGGTTCTAAGGCGTATCGACTCTTTGATCCTCAAGGAAGGAAAATCATTGTTAGTCGGGACATAATCTTCGATGAAACAAGAGGATGGAGCTGGAAAGAGAACGAATCAGAAGACAACGGCGGTAACTTGCGGATTGAATTTCATGACTACGGGAATCATGGTCTTCAGGAGGAGAGTAACGATGATGAGGAAGAACCATGTTCCCGTGAAGGAAATCGATCGCGCGACGATGAAGGCAACGTAGATGGAGCTGGAACTCAGATTGTTGGTGAACTCGAAGATGGTAATGAGTTATCATCACCAGATACCGAGCACCATGAGTGTCACAATAAGGAAGAACATGAACCACGAAGCACACAAGCGCTAAGAAGGTCTACGAGACAAAGTGTTGCGCCGAGGTACCTTGACGACTACGTGCTTCTTGCTGAAAAAGAAGGAGAAAAGTTACTGCTATGTGTTAATGACGAGCCTAGGACGGTCTATGTAGCATTGGAAACAAAGGAGTGGAAAGATGCTTGCATAGATGAGATGACATCTATCGAGAAACACAAGACATGGGATCTTGTTGACTTACCGAAACATGTGAAACCAATTGGCTTGAAATGAGTGTTTAAGCTAAAGAAACACTCCGACGGAAGCATCAACAAGTATAAGGCTCGTTTAGTGGCAGAAGGTTATGTTCAACAACATGGCATAGACTATGAAGAAGTATTTGCACCAGTGGCTAGAATCGAGACGGTTAGACTCTTGATCGGGATTGCATCGTCGAACGGGTGGGAAATACATCACTTAGATGTCAAAACAGCATTCTTATATGGCGAGTTGAAAGAAATTGTATATGTCTCTCAGCTAGAAGGGTTCGAAATAGAAGGAAAGAAAGATAAAGTCTATAAACGTAACAAGGCGTTGTACGGACTAAAGCAAGCGCCTAGAGCATGGAATGAGAAGTTGAATAGTATTTTGAAGAAGCTGAAGTTTGAGAAATGCTCAAAGGAACCATCAGTGTATCGAAAGGAAGAAAAAGAAGGATTACTAATAATAGCGGTATATGTTGATGATTTGTTCGTAACATGAACAAACCTTAGCATCGTGAACCAATTTAAGGAGGAGATGGCAGTAATGTTCGAGATGAGCGATCTAGGGAGACTGTCATATTACCTTGGGATAGAAGTTACTCAACACAATCAAGGGATCACGTTGAGTCAAGGTCGATACGCATTAAAGATCCTCGAGAACACGAACATGAGCGAGTGCAACGCCACACACACGCCGATGGAGGTTGGTTTAAAATTGGCGAAATTTGAAGATGAAGAGGAGATTGATGCAACTAACTACCGAAAGACCATAGGATGTTTTCGATACCTTCTACACACAAGACCTGATCTCTCACTAAGTATTGGGATACTTAGTCGCTATATGCAAAGCCCAAGAGTCTCACATGGAAATGCAATGAAATAAACGATACGTTATTTAAGTGGTACTACGAGTTTTGTACTCACGTTTGGTCGAAGTGTTGGCGTTCATAGGATAATAGGTTACTGCGACAGTAGCCACAACATGGATCCTGACGATGGAAGAAGCACTTCGGGACACATATTTTACTATGGTGATAGTCCAATAACGTGGTGCTCCCAAAAACAAGAAACCGTGGCATTGTCATCATGTGAAGCGGAGTTCATGGCTGGAACAGAGGCAGCTAAACAGGCGATATGGTTACAAGAACTGCTTGGAGAAATCGTGGGAAAACAAACTGAGAAGGTGGTAATTCGAATTGATAACAAGTCTGCAATTGCTCTAACTAGAAATCCGGTTTTTCATGGAAGGAGCAAACATATTCATCGAAGGTACCACTTCATAAGGGAATGTGTGGAGAATGGGCATATTGAAGTTGAGCATGTTCCAGGAACTGAGCAGAAGGCAGACATCATGACCAAGCCCCATGGAAGAATCAAGTTTAAAGAGATGAGGGAATTCATTGGAGTGCAAGACTTGAAGAAAATGGAGTTCAAGCTTAAGGAGGAGAATGTTGACTTGGGCAGCAAGTCATTAACTAACTAAGCTTGAAGATAAGGATCAAGTCCTAGATTTTAGGAGATATCTAATCTAGGGTTACTTGAGAAAGAAGGAATGTTTCCTATTAGGATTAGGAGTAATCTAGCCTATAAATAAAGAACTATCAAAGTTGTGATAGTCATCAAGTTTTAAAAGTGAGCTTTTGAGTTTACGAGCTTACTAAGAACCAAAAGTGTTTTTGAGTTAGTTTACACAATCGAATAAATAGTGATTTTGTTCGATATTCAAGAGTTCATATTGAGACTTTAACACCTTCTGAGAAATGGAGAAAGAATAAATCTTATATTGAGCATTTGCGGATTTTTGGATGCACAACTTTCGCATTGATACAATAGGAGAAGGAGTTAAGCTAGATGAGAAAAATGTGAAATGCACGATGTTAGTAAAGAATCAAAGACATATCGATTGTATGATCCATCAAAAAGAAAGCTCATAATAAGCAAGGACGTAAGGTTTGATGAGAACAAACCTTGGGAGTGGAATGAAAAACAGGAAGAAGATAAACCGATAGAAATCGGTGATGAGGAAAGAACCGTGTGCGATGACAGAGAAGAAGAACCAAGAGATAATGAAGAAGTCATAATTGAAGAAGAAAATGCAAAGCCAAGAGGAACAGAGACAAAAGATGTTGAAGCGTGTGTTGATGTATAGTGAAGTTGGTGTACTTCATAATTTGATGAGATAAGGTTGTGTTATTGGAGTTTGTTTCAATACACTAACAGAGATCACACTATGCATTGTAGATCGAGCAGAGAGATCCTTGCTAAGTGATTTCTGTTTCATTCATCCAATAAATTTCTTAGTTTCCATCTACACCAAATGGTAACAGACTAAGAATTGAAACATAATCCATTAGTCGAAAAACATAGGACTTATTATAGAATAAGACACTTTTTTATAATTTATTAGATAGAAAGACACTTTGGTGTATTTAGAGCATCTACAATGTAAGATGTTCGATTAGGAGTTCTTAAGTATTAAAATAACATTTAATTAATTAAAAACATTAAAATAATATTTAATGAGGTTCCTAACTCATTCCAAAATTTCTAAATGAAGAATCTTTCTTCACTTTTAACCAATGGGGTTTTAAACTCATTCTATTTTTTAATATTAAATTTGTCTAAGAAACTCACAAAAAGATGCATTGGAGGTGGTCTTAGACACTTTCTCTAAATGTTATAACATTTTTGACCTTCTAATTCTCTCACCTAACCAGAAACCTTTTTACTTGAATTTTTTTATTTTTATTTTATTTTTTCATAACTAAATATTTAGTTCTTTATCTTACTTCTTTCTTCTCTCCTCTCGTACTCTTCTTTTATTTTCATGTTATCTCTTCTCTATTTCTTCTTCCTCCTCTTCTTCTTTTATTTTCATGTTTTCTCTTCTCTGTTTTTTCTTCTTCTTCTTCTCCTAGATCTATCTAAAAAACTTCTTTTGTGTTCGGTTTAATATGTTCATACACATAACAAAACTTGCAATATTCTCGTTTTCTTCTCGTAATTTTAAAATTCATTGATATGTGATCAATTTTCTTCTTCTGAACCACCCGTTTAACAATTAAAATTCTTCTCGTATTAAAATTCTTCTTGTATTAATGTTTATGTTTTAGTTTAAAATTCATTGATATGTGGTCAATTCTCTTCTTCCCAACCACGTTTTTAACAACTAAAAATTCGCTGATATGTGGTCAATAAATTCATTGTATATTATGTTCGGTTTAATATGTCTGCATGCATAACATAGTTTTATGATTTATATATATCTATTACGTGTACATTCATCGACCATAGTATTAAGATTCATATACATCTATTAACGTTTATGTTTTAAAATCACTTATATGTGCCTAATTCTCTTTTTCTCGCGAACACAAATCTGCGAACACAAAATCCGTGAACACAAATTCGCGAATACAAATCCACGAATCACTTATAACTCGCGAACACAAATCCGCGAACACAAAACAACTAACTCAAAGAACACAACTCAAACATGTATCGTTTTATGTCATGTTACCATAAACCATATTTGAAAATTTAAAGTCATACTATAAAATACAACATTTTAGCTAATACCAAAGAAGTTCTTAACACAGTTTCTTTGATTACATAAGTGAAGATATTTGATTGTTCATGAATGCTTCATAAAATCCATTTCTTTGCGATTTGAATTAAAAGGAAGTCTATGGGAACTTTAACTGTAACCTTTTTCCTTAACCAAATATATAGACCAGAGAATTTATTTCTTCCATGAATCGAAAAAAATTGAGGTTATAGTGATATCCTGCAAATGTGTGCTTCATACTAGAAGTTTAGAGATAATTATGAAAAAATGAAAGTAGTACTCTGTAAATGTGGAGAAAAGAAGAACGAAAAACCTTCTTTCCTCATTACTTTCACAATTTCCCATGAACAAAAACATTCCATTTCTAACTACATAACATATTTAGCCGTCCAATTTTAAGTTTCATTAACACATCTAATGGCCACAATGTTTTCAGTTTTAAACAATTAAATACCAAAATTTATTCACCAAAATTTTAAGGGTATTTTTGGTAAACCAAGTCTACTTTTACTTTTCAAATCTTGCGAAAGTGTGTAAAAACCAAAAAATGTTATATTCTCTAATTACTTATGAAAAAATGTGCTATCATCTAAATTTTCCAAAAACATAATCCAATCCATCTATAAGTTGAAAAGATATTCGTAACTACATCTGCTATTTTGTTTTGTTTTCATCAATTCATGTCTAAAATATTTCTTTAAAAACCATACTAAATTTTGTCAAGTGTGTCGGTTGGATTAATTAATGCATCTCAATTGAGAATTTGAGAATTGTACTTTATTTTTTTCCTTTAATATTAATCATTATCTTCTCTCTTTTTTCCGTTTGAGACATGCAATTCCTAATTAATTTTAAATTATAATGGAAAACTCTTCAAATATTCTTTTATAAATCTAACTAGACCCTTTTAAATTATGAGATTCTTATATGCATCGAGAGTTCTCAATTAGGTGGATTGTCTTTCGCTACCGGCTTCTAAATTAATCTGATTAATATGTGTTTAGTTCATTTTTATTTGCGGATAAAAATAGTAAGATCCAATTTTATACGTGAGTAAAAATGATAAAGATCGTTTGGAAAATGGACCATCCATTAAACAAAGATATATTAAAATTTGATAGAAAAACTTTTTCACAAAGACATCCGATTTTATATTTCCTCAAATATTTTGTAATTTTCGATTTTTAAAATTTTATCGATGTTCTCAAGTTCCACCACCACCACAATCATTTAAAGGGTTTTGATTTATAGAATCTCAAACTTTTATAAATTTTAATCTTTACAAATTTTATTATGTTATGATTTTTGACAGACCACATACAATCTATTTAGATATGATTGTTATTGAACTCGATCATAACTGAACACGATCATAATTTATTTGAAAAAATATATTCGATTTAATATATTCATTTAAACACGAAAAAATAAATTAAAACTTTTATATATATATATATATATATAAATATATACGTATGTATCAATGAATCAGTTTTTGGTTTTGTTCAGTGCATGTGGCTTTAATAATCTTTACTTCTTTTTCAAAGAGAATCGTGGCTAGATATTCATGATTGTTATCATATATGAATCCTAAATAGTGCTCATGATTGACATATGAGTTCCCAATAATTGCTTCCATGATTCTCTTTTCAAAGGCATGCATATAAATAGCCACAACGACAACAACAACATCTTAGTGGACTAAGAGAAGAAATCATTAATTGGAATATTAAAGATTAACTATTATCAAACGCATCAACTTTTCAAATTATAAAATATGGAGGCTCGTATATGATATGTTATTTCATATTTCTTGTATTTAAAGAAACAATTGTTATATGCTTTTTGAAACTTTAATCATAACAACTTAGCTCAGTCTGACCCAAACAAAATCTGAACGAACAAGAAAATGCTTTACTCGGTCCGAATTGTCCAAACTTTCATATTTATTATTACTGTTTTGAACTAGTCCAATCATTATATAAAAAAACAATGAATAAAAATCGAATAATTAAGAATGCTAAACTAAATAAAGTGAGGTCCAGTCTAAAGCCAATCCGGTATAATATGTACACTTTTGGATGCATATTGAGAAGTGGGACCGAGCGAATTAACCGAAATCGAAAAAAATATCAAACTTGAATTAGAATTGGGTAAAAATTTAAATATATATTAGATTTTACTATCCAAAGAATGGAAAAGAAATCAAACAAAATCGAAAAATGGGTACCCGAAATATCTGAAGTTAAGTCTAAATATTTAATAGTATTTTAAATATTTTATAATGTTTAATATTAAATTTTAGATATGTAATATGCGTTAATGTTTTGTTCTAAATGTTTATTTATGAGAAAAATTCAACATTTAATCTAATTTTTAATATATTTAATGTATTTTAAGGTATTCAAATTTGAATCGACAACAAAAATCGAACGATTTTTCTAAACATCATCCCAAAAATTTTAAATTCGAATATATCTTAACTAAATCCGAACAGATATATGAGAAGATTGACTTTATATCCTGGAACTTTTAAACTCTAATAGAATCAACAATAACTCTTTTTGAGTTGTAATTTAAGTTTTTAGTTGTTTATAATCGTAAGAGTGTGAAAGGTAGAAAAGGACCCGCAATGTACAATGTAAAAGGAAATTGTATTGTTTGGGTTTTGTAATATAGCAGAAAGGCTGAAACTCAGAGTTTGCTTATTTTTCACGTCTTAGAAGACATCGATTGATTGATGGGTTTGATTGATTCTCGATCCCACATTATTCTTCCCACATTCAAATTATATTTATATCACTTTACAAATATTCACTCGATATGTGTTCAATTTTGTCCAAATATCAGCGCATGTACTTATATTTTGATTATATTAAGGCTATGAATGTTTCAATGGTTTTTGGATTTTAGTTTTTGGTTTTTAGATTTGGGATTTTGGTTTTTAGATTTTAGATTTTGATTTTGGATTTTAGATTTTGCTGTAGAT
>OVAO01001917.1:0-12722 GCA_900406285.1 Biscutella auriculata
TAACTACTTATGTTAAATAATAATAAGTAAAATAAATATAATATATATAGCTCCCCATTTATGTATTAATATTTTTTTTGCTGAATTTATATTATTCTAGTATTATATTTGAAAACCTCTGCAGAATTGCGTGATGTCATAGACTGCCTAATGCGTATATATATTTTGACCTAGAAACATTGGTTGAAACAATTTCAATAGAAAAAACTGGGTAGACAATTTAAATTTATTTCATTTGGCAAAGTGTGTACCATTTTAGTGAAAATGCTCGTATTTAATTCCAAAAAATAGAGTTGTACTAACCTTTTTCAGAAGCGAGTTATTGTGATCTTGCAAGACCTTGTCCTGATGAATCAAATAAAGCAGTATAATGTTTGGCCAAGAAAATTATTTATATATTAATGAAGCGTATGTGGTAACCGATTTTGAGAAATTATTGGTTGCAAACATAAAGTTGAGCCTTTGCATAAATAAAAAACTTTACCTTCTTCTGAGGTGCAGATATGGATTCGAACATAGCTCGGTTCTGCAAATGGTAGACGTTCATAAAATAAAAACACCAAAATTCTCAAATTCCCTTTCACTCTCAGACTTAACTTCTAGATATAAACATTGATCTATGCACATATGTAGACATATGTATAAACGGTATCGGTTTACCTTTCTTGACCTAATGCTCTTGATAGCAGAATCAAGCTGATGTTCGAAGGTTTGAAGCTTCTTTAAGCTCAACGAATCATGATTTTCTCCCATAAAGTTCCTGCACATATATATTCATCATGTGAAGGAGATCCCCTGTACTGTAGAGATGGAGAAACTGCTAAAACTGAATAGTCAGGACACATGAGAGGGGGAAAAAGGTACCTTGTGCAGTCTAAGATTGTGAAGACTTGTCTCTTTATCGTCTACTGGAGTGGACATGTGGAGTCTATTCTATACCGTAAGCTGAACATGGTACGTGGGAATTAAAAAATTAAGCATACATGGAGTCTATTCATTAGCAAACCTAACTTAAGCATATTCTGGAAATTTATTTAAATAAATGNCAGGACACATGAGAGGGGGAAAAAGGTACCTTGTGCAGTCTAAGATTGTGAAGACTTATCTCTTTATCGTCTACTGGAGTGGACATGTGGAGTCTATTCTATACCGTAAGCTGAACATGGTACGTGGGAATTAAAAAATTAAGCATACATGAAGTCTATTCATTAGCAAACCTAACTTAAGCATATTCTGGAAATTTATTTAAATAAATGAAACAGAAGTGAGATTGGTACCGCTCAGGTGACGACATGGCCTTTGCTAGAAAAACTGAGTACTCACATTGGGATAGCTATCTACTGGAATCTCCAGACGCAAGATTCTTTTGATGGTGTATGAACTGGGCTTCCAGGTGCACCTTGCCAATCCATTGTCATTCCAGGTGTTCCACTAAGTCTCTGTAAGAAGTGAGTGTTTTAGCTTATCTCACCATGCTCAAAATAAGATTCATCAGCGAAAACACATCTTATGTTTTAAGCAAGCTTGGTTAAGCATTACGAAAGACATGAACTAACATAAACGATTCTAATACTCTAGCATATACTAAACAAAATATCAAACAGAGGTTATAAGTTTATAACTAATCACCAAACTGTGTAATTGTAAGTCAGTAGGAAAATTCAGAAAGAGGATGGTTAACTTCAAGTAGGTAGAATATAATACCTCCCGAGAAAGGCCGTTCCAGCCACCTAACCCGGTATTAGACACATTAGACATAAGATTAGAAGAGGCCATAGGGTTGGGACTTCTGTGTCGGAGTCTATCAAAATCGCCAAATCCTTGGTTAGACATCATTCCAGATACTCGGAACATCTCTGCACATCAAGAAAGCTTTATGTTAACACCAACACACATGTCAATTGATACTGAGGCCAGTACTAAAATTAGTAATGTTGGACACATAGACCAATCAGACCAATTGAAGTAGCGAATCAGTGAATGGACATGCCAATTTTACATTATCTCCATAGACCAAACACATATCGGTTTCCACGAGATAAAAGTGCGAGAAGTGAAATCAGGGGTTTGGACTAACCAGTCGATCTCAGGAGTGCTTCTAATCTGAGGAGAAACAACTCGAGAAGGAGAGAAGTAAGAGGAGTTATTGTACAAACCAGACATGAGTTTTGTGCTAATCACCACTTTGGTTTTCTTGATTTCCTCATCGCTGTCATTAACTTCATCACCTGTTGGCTTCCTGGCCAATCAGGAAAAACAATTCAGCTTGACAAAGAGTCCAGAAAAATCAACCAAGAATATGCACCTAAGGAATATTAACATAGGTCCCAACCTTCTCTTGGATATACTGCGGTCTTCCATTGCTACATCAGCATTGCCATGACCTTGACCATGACCATAGTCAGGCACCTTGCTGACAACTTCCCTCAGAAAATCAAATACGTTGTATCTCTCCACACAATTTTTTCTGTAGAAAATAAACAAATAGATGAATTTAGATGCACCTAAGGAAGGTTAGAGAAACATGTTATGGTATAAAATTTTGTGACATAAGCAATGGTATCAAGCCAAAAAAAAACATCTTAACATCCTATAATCACAAAGCAAACACATGGAGCCTGCAGGCTGGAAGTTCTTCCACTTAGTACTAATGGGTTAGTTCATAACAGAGAATATTGATAGCTACAACATATGAAAAATTAATGTAGTATCATGTTACGACAGTGACAGAGAGCAACATGCATTGAGAAGTTGCAATGATATTTGAGAAATCGACTTACAGGTGCAATGAGCTCACAGTTTTGGCTCCTCTTTGAAGGGTAATTTCATATGTATGATCACAAAGGTCTTGTAAGAATGACTCCAGAGCTTTTGCTGTAATGGTAAATGGAAACTAAGTGAGATGATTAAACGTTTCTAATTTATTTCCAATTGCAGGTGATATGAGTTATGTGACTCACAGACTAAGACAGGTACGGCGAGAGCTATCTTGCCAACATCTTCATCAGCTTGCATTATTTTCTTTATTCGAGCCTGAAAGTTGCAGATGCACATCAATTGCAACATTACAAACCAGAGAACACAAACCATCAAATACTACTGAAACCATATGATTTGAAAGTCATGATGAATTTAAGTTATATTCGATCTTTCTGATTCAGATTCAGATTCCCCAAATAAGAGAAAACAACTAATAGGTCAAAGAAGAAGACATCGAAACAGACGATAGGTAGTCTACAAATTTATCTTCAGAATACGAATTTTACCAGCGACCAATAGATCAAATTCATGTTGAATATGATGAAGCAATCAATTCAATTAAGTTTTCAAAAAATGAAATTAGAAACGAAATAAACTTACAGCAGGGAAACGCGTATCGAGTTTCTTCCTCATGACTTTGGATCAAAGTGAGACAAAACCCAGAAACCGTTGAAACGAAGAAAAGGAATAACGATGGAGGAAATTTCACCTTTAAATGGAGGAAAACTGATGTGAGTAAATTTCACCTTTAAATCAACTAATACTCTATCTGAAAATCAAACTCTGAAAATGATTCTAAAAAGTTTCTTCAGTTTTTATTTTTAAGAAGAGGAAGAGATTCTATTAAATTGAAGAAGAGAAACGTATCACCGTTCAAGAAAGATAAAACGATATAATGGTTTTTTCTAATTTTTTTAATTGATGGATTTATTTTTATTTAATTAAGAAAGAGCAAAAAATTGCTGACGTGTCAAGGTAGGATTGGACAGAATCAATCCGACGTGGACAGGTCCAGAGGCTTCAAAAGCTTCCTTTCATGTATTATGATTACTACGATTAGATTCTAACGATAACAACTTCCAAACAAACAACAATCGATTGTTATCGTTATCGCTAACGACTACCATAAATCTTCATTAAACCAACTATAACTAAAAGAATACAAACATAATAAAATTCTCCCATACGGCAAATAAAATAATTTTAAAAATAAAAATTTGTCTAAAAATCGTTTTCTTAAAATCAGTTGAACTCTTTAAAGACTTTGAAATAAAATGATTCTTCTAATACTGAATATGAAGCATTTTAAAAATAATTAAATAATTGTTCCTTAAAATCCAAATTCTCGAAATAAAACTTTAAACGTTTAGATTAAAACTTCAAACTGACAAGATTTCGATTAAATTACAGGTACCTGCAAAAAGCAAACCAAAGAACAATTATGTACAATAAATCTAACATAAGATCGAACCAAGATTAAGTTGAAAAGTTGATAAAATAATAAACCTGTTGAAACAATAATGTCATTTTCTTCTCTGTTTTTCTCTCTTATTAGTTACTTGTACAATACTAGTATTGTTACCAAACACCCTCTTGTAGGCATTGGCAAAGAATAAAACTTCAACGTTTATTATAATCTGGTCAATGACAATAATGGTGAACAGAAAAAAAAAAACATTAATAAAATTACAAAGGAGAATAAGTCATCTCCTTTTTTTTTTCTTTCTTTCCAAGTATCCCACTTAACTTAGAATTAATAAATTAGATATTACAAATAGATTTGGTCAGAGGTTCTGATTGATAAATCAAGCTCTTGGGCTTAAGGAAGAGGACAAAGTGATATCCTGAAAAACCCTGAGCCTCTTTTTGTCCACTTTCGATCCTGTCTCCAAAACAGCAGCCAAAATCGCATCTTCGAAGTCTTTGTTGTCAGGTAATCCACAGTCTATTGCTTTCCTCTCCATTGACAATCTTCTCCTGTTGGCTTCCCTCATTAACACCACCACAACCTAATACTTCCGGTCTCGTCCTCTTCAGATTATCATTACTGGTGATCAACTTTGAAGAGAAAAACGGTTTTGCATCCACTCTTAATGGGTTTACTGGTACCACTACATTCGTATTCATCTTAACGTTCTCGTCACCGTATCCATCATTGCTCAAACATGGTTCCGATTTAGGAGGAGGAGGCTTCATGTTCTGTTCTCTACAAGGCTGAGGCTGCCATATTGATGAAGATCCAAAGATGGCATCGAAAAGCCTTCTCTGTTCAACCTTATCACCTCCTCCTCTTCTCATCATCTCAGATCCAAGATCCTTCAGCATCTGTTGAGCTCTCTCGTAAGCTTTTAGATGAGAATCTACTCCTCTAGGACCATCCACCACTGCAGGTTTCACACGTCGTAAAGTCTCTTTTGCTTCATCGATCCTGCCTTGCTTCATAAGGCAGATACCGAGGTTGCACATCTTGTT
Organism: Biscutella auriculata; assembly: GCA_900406285.1. Lineage (NCBI taxonomy): Eukaryota > Viridiplantae > Streptophyta > Magnoliopsida > Brassicales > Brassicaceae > Biscutella > Biscutella auriculata. The sequence continues at coordinate 5,233 of OVAO01001917.1, forward strand.
GTTGTCTGGTGCGATTGATAGAGCTCTCCTGTATGCATCTTCAGCTTCCACGAAATTTTCCCTCTGCATCAGAGCCCATCCCAAGTTTCCCTGTATCCAAATATTATCGTCCAAAGTTAGAAGAATTATACACAAATTGGAAACTGATGTTATGTGATTTGCATATTTTGAATTGCTTTCTTTCTTACCAGAAGCCGAGTGGCTTCTTGCTCCACAGAGACCTGAAACTTCTTTCCTTGAGATCTAGCGGTTTTGGTTCGTTTCCCGTTAAAGGCGAGTCCTTTCTGTATTAATAAGAGTTTGTGTTTCAGAAGTCCAATCTGGTCATCTAATCTCCCACATCTCTGCAACAACAAATCCATTCAAACAACATTCTCAATACAAAATTAAGCAATTACCAAAATAAGGAAACAGAAGAAAACAGTTTTGTTTTGGTGTGTGTGAAGAACCTTGTAGAGATCTAGGAGGATATTGTCCAGTGATTCTTGGGCTTGATCTGAACACCTGACTCTGAGAGATTTAATTGCTTCAATGGCTTCTTCTGCGCGATCTTGCTGCTTCATCACAATTGCCATGTCTTTCAGAGCACTGTCCACTCTATCTCCGGCATTAATGGCGGACCAAAACAGAGGAATTGCTCTCACAGGATCCTTCTCCACCAACTGATCCATAATCAATCGAAAAGGAAACAACACCAATCAGACAAAGCCAATTGCAAAATCAAAATCAAGAAAACCAATTCAGATAGAGAACGTGGAATCCGGTTCTAAATCAAGGATAAGATTCTAATCACCTGAACATTTTTGGCCCTGACATAAGGACTGTCTCCGACTGGAACTTTGTGGATAGCATGAAACGACTCAGACCGAGTGCGCGAGAGACCTAGTGGCTTTGCAGGAGAACACGGGGCGGATTTAGTCGGCCTAAATACATCATTCATCATTTCAGAGTGAATGGAGAAGAAGAGGAAGAAATCAATGGAATCTCAGAGGAAGAATGATGCGGAAATTAGGTTGAGATTTAAGAAGCATGCTTCAGAGAAGATCCGTATAATAAAAAAAAAAAGATTTTAAATTTTCGACCGTTGAGGCACTAGCCGTTGCGTTCTATTATTAACGGTCTTTCTCATATACTCCCTTGACTTTCATGTATTTCCCAGTTTAGCCCCGCCAAAACNAGATTTTAAATTTTCGACCGTTGAGGCACTAGCCGTTGCGTTCTATTATTAACCGTCTTTCTCATATACTCCCTTGACTTTCATGTATTTCCCAGTTTAGCCCCGCCAAAACAAATTTGGACAATATATCATTTGAGTTAATTGATAAAGAAACAAATAATCATAGTTTGGAATTTTCTATCTAAAAAGTCACTATAAACTCGAAATTTGGGTTCGTTTACATAATTGTAAGGCCCATCAGGACCATAGTTAGGCTTAATCTTGCACAAGTATTGTGTATTAAAATTGCTGTAAAAAGTTTTCACCAGCCGCTCAGGTTGCTGTGGATCTTGGAGTTTTGGGATCTGGCTCCTTTGTCCTTGTACGTGTTTCTTGAAGACCTNTATAGTTTGGAATTTTCTATCTAAAAAGTCACTATAAACTCGAAATTTGGGTTCGTTTACATAATTGTAAGGCCCATCAGGACCATTGTTAGGCTTAATCTTGCACAATTATCCCCTATATATTAAAATAGTTTGACTCGAAATTGCTTACGTGTCATCTTCTGGTGCATTTTCAGATTATATTCAAAATAAGGCTTAAATTTCTTGCAAAATTACACAATACCACTACCATAAATATCATATTACTATATATGTTTCCATATTTAAAATAAGTAATATTATATAGTCATTTCAATTATAGAAAGAAGATCTCATATATAATCATATCATATTTTTATTATTATAGTGTCCTACATATATTTATATGATATTACTCTTATATAAAAAGTAAAATTAATATATAATTCATATAATAAAAAAATTAGATGTTTTTGAGTTTTATGTAGTTTGGATTTTTTTAAACAGATATGAAATACTCAACTTAAAAAGAAAATCTTATTTTTAAAAAGTTTTACATCAATTAAGAAAGTAATAAGAGTATATTGATCAGTTCNGTTCTATAATAAGTTAATATGCACATAATTTTTAATAAGAAATTAGAAGTTTGATTTAGTCGACATTCAAATTACACAATTTTATTTTGTATATCTAATTTGATAATTAATCATAAATTATTAAATATTAAATATTTATATTTATAAAACGTCAAAATGTTTTAATCCTACGCATGGCGTGGGTCGTAATTCTAGTTGTGTATTAAAATTGCTGTAAAAAGTTTTCACCAGCCGCTCAGGTTGCTGTGGGGATCTTGGAGTTTTGGGATCTGGCTCCTTTGTCCTTGTACGTGTTTCTTGAAGACCTCGAACTTCTACCTCCTCTAGCTGCTGACATGGCTCTGCGTCTTTGCTTGCCCAAACTTTTAACAAGTTCTGCATCATCCTCTTCCTCCTCCTGCACAAAGGAAGAAACATTAGTGATTTGATTTGCTCATACACTCTTTAAGTTTGTAACACAAAAGATACAAACCTCGTCACTTCCAACTTCATCTCTATCTCCACTGTTGTCACCTTTATCAGTATTTTCCAATTTAACTTCAGCCTCAACACCATCTGAACTTTTCTGCTCCTACATCATATGCCAAGTAATACCATGTAAGCAGAGAGCATCTCCACTAGGCACATGTCTCAGTTATATTCTTGAAAACTTTATACCTTCTCTTGCAGTTGTAGTGATTTCAATTCACTTTGGATTTCTTCTTCGTTTGACTCACAAGTCTCCTCTTCATCATTAGATTCTTCATCCTCATCAGAATCATGACTCCCCACCTTCAATAAACTACACAGAGACATAAAACATATGTTCATTCTATCTTTCATTCACGCACAACCAGTATAAACAGCCCCAGATAGGTCAAAGGCTCACATACTTTATCGAGGTCATTTTGCTCATTTCTTGTGAAACCACTAGATTCTAAATCCCTATCCAAAGCATTCACATCCTTAGTTATATCATAGAAAGATGGCATGCTGTCCTCATCCACCTCTGTCTTATCCGACTCATCTTTATCTTCTTGAAAACTAATATTAAACCTGGAAAAAAGAACAATAGTTCACATAAAACAAGAATTTAGGGATCAATCAGGACAAGGATTCAGCAATGGAGACACCATGGTATTGTATATTATAAGAAGTCAAATTGGAAACTAACCTTTTCCTGAAAAACTTGAAGATGCATTCAACATCACGGTAAAAGTACCTGTAAGACAAAAGTTCATAAGCAAGCCCATAACACTGCATGGATATTGAGAAAGGAGTGCCAAGTTATGATGCAGAGATGAGTCATAACATACATCTGTGCATTTCGGTGTGAAACAGATACCATTTGTGGAAAGTCAATCATCGTTATGTTCTCATCATCATCAATCTAAGATATACATATACAAATAAAAAAGGTGTCAATAAAAATTATTAGTAAGTAGTGGAAAAGCTAGCATGTTTACATAAGTAGTGATTAACTCAAATAACGAGGCAGCTTCAAATAAATGTATGTGATTTTCAGCAAAATAACTTACAAATACAAGGTATTCAATTAGAAAAATTGAAGTATCTCACCATGATGTTAAATTCATTAGTCACAATGAATTAGACCATGCTCAGCCAAACGAACAACCATGCCAATGATCTTCTCGAAAACTGTTTCAGGGTTCTGTAATTGCTTCACCTGAACCTTGTCATGAATAAAAAAGTGAAAATATGTGATTCACAGTAGCTGCAAAATAACTGTTTCTTAGGGAATGAGTGAACCAAATGGATCAAATTTTTAGGAATGTCGAGTCCAATGCATAAATTCCTTGATCTTAGATAAAGTCAATATCGAACAAAAAGCAAAAGTAGAAGATGAAGGTAGGTCCTTACATGGGATAGCCTTGCACAAGAGACATAATAACACAGTGCATATTGCAGTCAATAGCTTTTGGAACAGGAAACTCATGTTCTTCCAAAGCCTGCTCTTTCAGAAGCAAATACAGATTAGACTAAGAAAGTAAAAGATGGTACGCGCCCAAGTATAGAGTTCATCACCTCGGACAAGGTACTAACCTTCATAAAAGCAAACTCTTTGAGAGCTGCAAGACGGGAGAGATACAACCAGCTGAAACTACTACGATGCCTCAAGTAGTCACGCTTAGATTTGACAACCCTAAAGGAGGTTCTCCCTAGTCTATGCAATTTCATTGTCAGAATAGTTCCATCTTCTTGAGCGACCTCAAATATGTCTATTATATGCAAAGAATCCATAAATAAGGTACATCAGCCACCGCGCAATATCAATCCAACACATCAATAAATAGGAAAGAGACTTACCTGACTCTTTACCAACTCCAATTTGACGACTAACACCGATAAATACACCACGGTTGACCAATGTTTTAATGGCAAGAAAGTCGTAACCCAGATAAGTGAGTTGGAATCCATCATCTAGACATAAAAAGCAATAGCCATTAGATTATTAGACTTTCTATGACTGCCAAGATATATAAATGAGAATTACTGATGCATTAAGAGATAACTCCTCACATTTAGAGGCATCGTGGTGCAAAAGCTTATACTTGAGCAGGTTCTTCAGGACCTCGTATGTGCCTCCGTGTCTGTGTATATAAATTAACATAAATATTTCGTCAAAGAAAAAGGTGAGTTTCATGGAAAGGAATGCAAGAAAAGCATCGAGATGGATCATACTTTAGAGAAGCAATGCGCTGCACGAGCTCAGAAGGAACAATCTCATGCTGCAAACACCAACCAACAATGAAAGGTATTACGGAAAACAAAAGTAATACACCTAAAAGTCAAATCCAGAATATAAAGGGAATAGAAAAAACACTGACGTTTCGCATTCCCATCTCGACGGCAGTGAGAACTCGAAAATCATCTTTGGATAGATATCTCAACACATTCACGTCAAGCTTCATCCTTTACGCCTCAGTGTAAGTCAACCTTACTGACTCTAATTAAACTTGGCTGATAGAGACATTCAAGTTTTGAGAACACAGGACAGCACTAACAAGTTAAAAGAAATCAAACAACCCTCGATGGACAAGTAGATTGCTGACTAATCTAGGTTAAGTCGACAAAAACGGTAATTATGTTTAGTTTAAGTATTAATTTATTACAATCGAACAGTAACATATATTTCTTACCATCAAACGGTAAAAGCATTTTGCAAGCCAAAATTGTTTTCTTGAATGATTTATTCGTTTTTCATCAAGATCGTTTTCTAGCTGGAAGTAAGAACGAAAAAAGTTGACATTTACTAAGCATAAACTACAACAACAACAGAGAACAAAAAGATATGTGAACAAGCCATAGGTCAAGCAAGGATCACAAAGAGCTATATTTTATCACGTCCAAATATTAGTAGTAGTCTGCGAAAATATCAACTTTAAATCTGAAGGAACGAACAAGATCAAATAGGCAAGATACCCAATAAATTCAGAAAGACCAAAAACTATTCAACTCTCAATTTTCTGAATTTGAACCAAGGTTACACCATCGAATCTGAGACCGCTACTGTAAGATCAGGTTCATGTTTCCTTTGAAGGGCCTTTCTTGGCCGCTTCTGCAGCAGCCTTCTCTGCTTCAATCTCAGCCACAACAGCATCTATTTCAGCTTCTTCTAGCTGCCTCAGACCACCTTCCTCTCGTGTCATTACTGCAACCTCGATGTTTTTTCCACCGCTCTCAACTACCTGCAAATTGCAAAGCTTATCAGCTCTTTTACAAGATTCGCTACTTGTACATGTGCTACGTGAAAGTGAGCTCATCAAATATCTCCAGCTCAACTATAGTAAGGCCATCTATACTTTCGACTTTGATGACTTCAACATTATTAACACCGTCAACTTTTGTTATCTTTGCCTCTACCCTAAAGTTACCTGTCATGACATAAGAATACACCTTGTTCTAAGGTGTTGCATATTGCTCATAAATCACCAGCTTATGCTAATAAGAAACAAATGATTATGGTCCTGTTTTTGAGTTACCAGAGCACCCCGCAACAGCCCAAAGAAAACTAATTGGTTTAGCTATACAACAATGACAGGATAAACTAACCTCAAGCAGAGCACGGATAGCAAGTTTAACAGTTTCTTGGCCAGATGTTTCTTTATAATTTTTCTCCAGAAACTCCCTAATTGAGTTAGAGTTTCTCCCAGTTGCATTAGCTTTCCAAGCAGAGAACGTACCAGATGGATCAGTCTGATAAAGAGAAGGTATACGAGTGTATGGGTCAAACCCCACAATAAGAGTGGAAAGACCAAAGGGTCTAACACCACCACTTTGAGTATACTTTTGTTGAAGCCCTGCTATGTACCGGGTGATGTACTCAACAGTCACTGGGTCCTCCAACGTAAGCCTGTGGCTTTGACACTCTATCCTTGCTTTGTTTATCAGGACACGGGCATCTGCCTTCAGCCCAGCACAGGCCAATGCAATGTGATTATCAAGGCTCACTATCTTTCTGGCTGATCTGTGGGAATAAAATTGATCAAAACTAATAAGATTGAGAAGAAACACAAGCGAGATCCATCATAAGGATAACCAAAACTGATAAGATCCATAACTGGATGGGGAATTAACTTTGGATATATCGGGGCAAGATCTTAAATTCTTAATACCAAAATTCAGTTCTCAAGGAATTTCACGCAATACAAACACCTTGAAGTTAAAAGAATTATTTCAAACGAACGTGATATTGGTTAGAAATCCGTACAGGAAAACACTAAAAGCTCAACACCAACTATTGATTTTCGCAAGGAATGATCAAATACTAGACAAATACTGAAAACACACGTCTGGGATACTTGATGGAATAGTACAAAATTATACGCAGATGAAAAGAAATGTTCATTCCAAACTCGTAAAGAAAAAGACTTTGACTAGGGTTCAGCTCCGAATCTAAGATCTAACAATCCGAGAATTCCAGTTACGAATACAGAAACCCGACATCAGGATTTCTTTCAGAAGATTTAGAAAATGGTCGGGAAATTAGCAATTAAGCAAATCAAGCAATCCAGATGAAACAGAAAAACAAAAACTAAAAATCACAGTGTCGGAAGAGATGGGAACTATACCTGGAATCCTGGAGCTTAGGGGTAGATTTCTTCTCGACGGCGAGGACGACAGTATCAGTGCCGCGAACTCCGACGGCGGCGTTACCTTTCCGAACGGCTTCTAGGGCATACTCTACCTGAAAAAGGTGGCCATCGGGGGAAAATACAGTGATTGCTCGATCATATCTCGCCATCTCTCAACTTTCTTCTTCTGTTCTCCTCTTTTCTGAATCCTCTGAGCTTTCTTTCTCGTTCGACTATACTACTTACCGTAACGAAAAACGTTTCCAACTTAGGCGACAAGCTAAATGCCCACTCCGGTTTT
>OVAO01001918.1:0-13828 GCA_900406285.1 Biscutella auriculata
ATTATATTTTCTATTATAAAATCCCGCACATAGTGCGGGTCAAAAAATCTAGTTGATGATTAAAAGGAGATGAGAGGTCATAAATTTAAATGCCGATGTGAGGAGAAATTCATTTTACATGCCTTTAATTTTTAAGTCTAAAAAGATTATAGATTTTTAGTCCAAAACTTTCTAATTATATAAAGAAAACAATGTGTATTTCGTATCTATGTAGTTTTAAATTTTGATGTTTGAGAAGAATATTAATTAGCTTGGTTGTATTGACAGAATAAATCGATGTTTTTGTTCTTGTGTTCGATCACTTTGATTATCTCATGAAGTTATTTATCAAACCCTAATGTATTAATCTGTATATATATTTCTCTACATACAATTTATACATTTAAATATTTAATTTTATTTGTTTGTGTGGGTTCTCATGAGAATATGTAGTGTGGTATATATTTAAAATATTACCAAATTTTTAATATGGTCACATTTTTCATATTATAAACTTTCATATGGAATAGCAATTTTGATTTAATTCGTAGTTTCGATTAATTTTGATTTAATTTAGATTGATATATTTAATTTCTCAATATCCTTCGATAAACTTATAAACTATTATACAAATGAGATTTTCTTTTATAAATCTAATATTTAGAATTTGTTTCGATTTAATTGTAAAGATCGACTTTTTATAGATTTCAGTATTGATTCATGCTCATGAAATTGTATAACTAGTTAATATATATTCCGTATTTATTGTACCGTTGAATATTTCATAAGTATATTTTAAAATGGATAATTATTATCTCTTATGATTTAAAAAAAAAAAGAGAAATAAAACAATTTATTTATCCAAGATTCTCTAATCAAAACATCTGATTCTTATACATGTAAAATCGAAAATAATATATCTACGTATCCACTTATTTGAATAATTCTTTTAATTAATAATTTTATCTGAGAGAGAAAAAAAAACGAAATAATATATAAAAAGGTTTTAGTTATATTTTTAGGTTAGCAACAAGTAGTAGTGTAAATGTTGCAGCAACCAAGTTGAGATAAGGCTCGTCGGATTCTGAATTGGCCGTTCACCGTCGGCGTCGTCACGGCTAATATTATCATCACTACGGCGATGCACATGATCACTGTTTTCTTTTCAAACGCCATTATTTGTTTTTATTGTTTTTGTGTTAAAATTATTTATATTTGTTTTTGTTTTTTTGGTGGGTGATTTTGTGTTTAACTATCACTTGTATTTATATGTTCAAGTAAAGTTATTATAAATTTAGACAATTTTGAATGGTTCTTGTGGATGGGTATATCATTATCAAGATAGATATGAGTATAATATTATAAAATATTTTTCATCACCTACATCATCTAATATATAAGGATACCCTAAAAATTAATTAATTTTTTTTGTAAAACAAGTAATTTAAACTCTTTAACTCAAAGATAATAAGTAAGACTACAATCCCTTGATCTAAACAAACTAAACTTGAAAAAATAAAAATAGAACTAAACTATAACTTCATAATATGTCAAGAATAATAAATATAAATCAATATATATATATATATATTAAAAAGAATGATACTATATAAAATAATTTATAAATATTTAAAATAAAAATTAAACCCACATATCGTGTGGTATTTTCCTAATACCTATAAAAGCGTGATGAAAATATAATTGAAAAGAACTTGAAAATTCACTTTGGTGATAAACCATAGATAAAGAGTGAAAGAAAAAACAATATCAGTAAAACTTGAAGAAAAAAATAAAAATGCAAAAGAAACTTAAATATGTAGGATATAAGAAGAATGGTAGAGATACAGTTTTACAGATATGTGAGATAATAAATAAAATAAATATTTCAAAAATGATGCAGATACAAGATATTCTGCGATCACTTTTAGCAAGAATGCCTCCCCTCAGTTATGCATCCAGCTATCTCAGGTCCTAGGTATTCATAAGATTGGTAGTTTTGGGAAATATTTGGACCTTCCTGAGACAACAGGCAGAAATAAGGTTGATTGCTTCTCCTTTATAGCTCAAAGAGTTAGTCATAAGATGGAAAATTGGTACTCTAAGCTCTTGTCCCTTGCCGGCAAAGAAACTCAATCAAGGATGTGGTCCAAGCATTACCAACATATACAATGTCTTGTTTCCTCATACCAGTTGGTCCTTTTATTTCTTCTATGGATATGAAAGTATCAGAGCTTCTACAGAATGGTACTTCTCAATGGGATGATACTACGTTGCAAACTTTGTTCAATCCAGATGATGTTCAAGTCATAAAAGACAATCAGACTGCCTCAAACACCTAGAGATGACTACGCTTACTGGACATTTCATAACTCAGGTGTTTACTCTGTCAAATCAGGCTACAAAGCTTATATGGATGCAGAAACTCCTCACTCGCATGAGCTGAGCTCAGAGCAGTCTGCAGCTTTCAAGGCTATTTGGAATTTATCCATTCCTCCGAAGATTAAGCATTTCTGGTGGAAAATTATTCATAATGTCTTGCCTGTTCTATCTAATCTGAAGCGGCACCAAATTCAGATATCAGATTTATGCCCTCTCTGTGGGGAAGAAATGGAAATTGTTCATCATTTACTATATTTTCTTGCCGTGTTTCAAAGGAAATTTGGGAGTTGAGTCCGGTTGAGTCGAGTTATGGAGTTGGAACTAATGCTGAGATTATGGAGTACCTACTCAAATTCCCAGTGGACAAAGCTCAGAGACTCTTCCTTTTTCCTTTTGTGGGTTGGGCAATTTAGAAGTCTAGGAATGAGCTATTATATGAAGGAATCAGAAGTACTTACATGGATTATTTACTAAAATCTAAAGTAAAAAACATCAGTTTCTAACTCAGACAATAAACTCTCAGACTCTCATACCAGGTGTCGAAAGCCCCAGACGGATCTCCAAATTGTCCTGATCCATCTTCCTCCCAGATTGAGAAAAATACCGACTGTACAAGCACATGATAATGCTGCAAAACAGAAACACAAACAAATTATACTTTAGTCTTCAAAACATAAACTAAAAACCTCAATATTTTATAATACCTCCAACAATCCACACAGTGTATGTTGGCATCTGGAGCAACTTGTAAAAGAAGCACACTAACATTGTCTACAATTAAACATCATCCAAAGTAAGAATCACAGAAAACATACATATTTAATTAAGATAATAAATTAGAGGATACCTTTAACACGTTTCCCCATGCATCAAAAAATCCCCAAGGCAAAACAACTGGCAGAAGAATGCAACTGAGAGAAGTGAGACGATTACAATTTCCTTCTTCTTCCAAAGTTTTGTCAAAACAGCTGCAAATAAAAAATATTAAACAAAGCTGCAAATAAAAAAACTACATATAAATAAATCAATACCTTTAGCAATTCTCAAAATCCTATAAATGGTGGCCAACACATATTCCACATAGACCAAAGCACTCTTATCCTAAAACAAAGTTGCACAAAAACAAATTAGCAACAAATGACATAAAACGAAATACAAAATTGCATCAATTTGATGAAATGATACTAAAATGATCAATACCTCACGGGCTTTTGCTAAAATAAAATGATTTGTCAGGCTTTGTGAGTAAACCACAGTCGCCTCCAGTGACATATGCTGGAGAAAGAGGGAAGAAGAAGCCATTTTATCACATGTCGATATGGGGCATTTGATGTTGACCTGGCCCTCCACAACTTTGGTATAAGCATACTCTACATGAAAACAAAATGGGATTAATAATTTACAAAACATAACAAATATGGATTTCCATTTTACCTTCAAAGTCAAAATTATTAAAACAAAATATATACACAGAAGAGAAACTTAATAAAGAAAACTAAACCACAATTCAATTTTTTGTAATTTGAGATCTCTAAAATATTATTTCAAAATTATATTTATAAGTCTATTATATTAAAATAGAATATATATACAACAAAAAATCATAATGGACTATTTTATTTAATGTTTAGGTAAATATTTTGTTACAATAATATTATTTCTTTATAATAATATCTACAATAATATGGTTACAATAATTTAAGATTTAAAATTTTAGGATTTAATAATCACGAAATATCAAATAAATATCTCTAGAGGAATATTCTTCAACTCATTCAAAATATACTATTTATTATTTTCATTTGATATTTGTTATCGAATAATATTTATGAATTATTCCATATTATTTTAGATATTATAACCGCCTTTAACGCGTGTTGATTCTAGTATGAACTTAAAACATAAAAAATTATCTTATCTTAAATAAATCTGAAGTTGTTATACAAAATTTTCCCAAGATCGTATTAACAAAAAATATAACAATAATACCTAGTTATACATTAAAATAAAAAATCATCCAAACATTCTATTATATTAAAACAAAATAAACCTACCTTTAAAAATCATAGTGGACTATTTTATAGGATAACTGACAAATATTTTGTCACTATAATATTATTTTTCTAACAATAGTATATCACACTTTTAAAAAATATATTATTTGTTATTTAATAATTTGAAAAAATATTACTATTTAATCAATTTTATTATTTTCACTCAACACAAAACAAATCAAGTAGTTTAATAATATTCAAAAATGTTTACAAACAAAATTATTCAAAAGTCATTAAGTTCAAAAAAACATAAATCATTTGGTAACAATTTTAAATAGGTTAAATTCATCTATATTAAATAAAATAATATTTTAAATTCTAGGATTTATTGCATTATAAATTTCACCACCCTAAGCATATTTAAAAGAATAATATCTATATCAACAATATTTTAAAACGAGACTATATATTTTTTTATCAAATAAAAAATATCCTTATTGAACGGAATCAACTATAGTTAAGCTTCAAAATTTTAAACACTTTAACGAGAACTTAAAAAAAAAAAAAAGTTATAAAATAAAACATATCAGAACAAAAGTGTATAAACGAAAAACTAGAATCAAATAAATCATTATACAAATTTTTAAAAGCTAAATATATAATAATATCAAAATTTAACACCTCAACTAAAAACGAGAAAACAAAATCTAAAAATAAAACCATGCAGATATTCATGATCAAAAGTAAAACATATGTAACAGAAAACAAATACTAGAAAACTTCGAGAATCCAACATATAAATAAAGGTTATACGTAATAATCAAAGAAGAGGTAATTTGTTTTTATTTCCAATATCTCTTTTGTTTTCTTAAAGAGATAACACAATCTGTCGAAAAGATATCGTCTATTTAATAATTAATTTAAAAAAAAAAATTGTTGGATATATGTTTTTGAGAAGTATATTTAATGCTCTGTTGACTAAAAAAAGTATACTTAATACTCTGTAATATCCTACAAACACGAAATCAGAATCGAAGCAATGGGGAAAGATGATGCAAACCCTGATTCGTTTTATATTGCTCCCGATCTGTTAAAAGAGATATTTTCGAGACTTCCCCTGAAATCTCTGGTCAGATTTAAAAGTGTATCGAAAGAATGGAGATCGATACTGGAATCAAAGTGGTTCGCGGAGATGCATCTGAGTTTTCAAAAGTCTGGGAAGAGACGCCTAAAAATTCTGGCTGCTTACAACTGCGACTGCGACGGACCACCGAGTCTCTACCCCAAATCGCGATTCGTAGAGGGAGAAGAGATCGTTTTCCTGCATTGCGACGCCGCACGACCATCGATGACTTGCGATGGTTTGATCTGCGTACCCGTCCCAGATTGGATTTATGTTTTGAACCCCTTGCCTGGACAACTACGGCGATTTCCTTCCGGCCCAAATCCCGTAGAATCTCCCTTGAAGCGGCGCCGTAACTACGTAATGGTCAAAGGTAATCTAATATGAATATTTGTTCAAGAGTCAGAAATTTTGCATTGATTATAAGAAAAATCTAAAGTTTTAGATTTCAGGAGCATGGGCCACTTTTTTTCCGGGGGAGTGGGCGATGGGATTTGGCAGAGACAAAGTTACTGGGAGCTTTAAAGTAGTGAGAATGTTCTTTGAGCCTAACCATTCCGAAATTCTTGATGTCAACATTGGTGAGTGGCGGAAACTGAATCCACCTCCTTACGAGGTATCAGGAGGGAGAAGATCGGCTTGTGTGAATGGCTCGATCTATTGGTTAGAAATTTGGCGAGGTTGCAGGTTACTAGCCTTGGATCTTCACACAGAAGAGTTCCATGATGTCCCACTTCAGGAGGGTATGAGATTCAGGCTGGAAACTCAGTTAGTAAACCTTGAAGACCGTCTCGCTATAGCCACGAAATGTATGAATCATGATCAAGAATGGGAACTTGGTATATGGAGCATGGATTTAGAAGAAAGATGGAGCAAGACTTACTCCATAAGTTTAGCTTGTCTAGAAATTTGTTCATTATCTACAAGATGGTTCAGGCCTGTAGTAGTTTCTAAGGAGAAGAATGTTGTGATCCAGGACAGTAAGAACCAGTTGTTCAAATATTATAAGTGCACAAATACAATCCGTCAGATCGCATTGTATGCTTGTGTTATATCTCCTTATCTTGAAAATCTGGGACGACTTGAGAATGAACAAGTGGAACCAAAGACTGAAGTTGGAACAACATGTACCTTGAAGGATGGGCTTGCTTTAGGACATGTTGCATCATCTTTTCAATCAAGAGTCCATAGATTTCTTCAGAAGAGAAAATGTGAGAATCTTCATAATGTTAAAACTTTTGAATCTGACAGATTTAGAACATTTCATGGTTTGATGCAAGTTTGTTTTACAGATTTAAGCAATTTGCTACGGAGGAGCAAAACAAAACTGCTAATTACGTATCTGTTTGTCCATTTGCTGTGTTACTGGTTCTTTAATGGTGATACAGTATCTTGTGCAGCTAAGTTAGTATATGTTAATTGTGTTGCATTTTTTGTTGGTTTGGGTGACATCCTCAAGGTAATCTATCTTCTATTCGTTTAAACTGTGAATTTGATTGTTTTTATCATTATTAGCTTCGAATAATTTCTTCTCTTCTCATTTGTACTTTACAGTTAGTGGCCATAGCTTCACTCCTGAAGCTCGTTTGGTAATCTTGGCCTCTACTTCTACTTCAAATCTTATTCATGTGGCTGTGGCTGTGGCAGTGGCAGTGGCAGCATCTCGTCGACTCGTGGCAGGATTTGATAGCCTCTTCTCTTCCACTAAGAGCTTTATGATAAAATTATATGTTACCTATCTATTCATTGATTTGATAGAACATGTTACAAACTTGTTACTAAAGAAGAAGATACATGGGAGTTGAGATATGGGAGCTATATTCTTGTCCCAGAGACATTGTGTTAAACTTATGTAGAAGCTGAGATAGTAGTTTCTAGGATCAACATAAAAAATGCACAATAAGATTTGTAATAACTAATAACACATACAAAACAAGTCGGACCAAGTTATGGAAATAACTACATACAACAATCACTTCCTATGGAAAACAGCCAACGGCTTGAACGACCAAATTAAAAGGGTCGTAGCTACATACATGCACCATATGACTAGACAGTAGTCAAGGTTCAACGTCATGGAAAACGTCTGTGTGAAGATCCAAGGCCAGTATATAATAACTAAACTTAAAAAGGATGGCTATGACTCTTGTTTTTAGTGTAACCAACTCTGAAAATTGTTTAGAGTCTTGTCTTTGCCCTATTTTGAATGTTGTTAAGTGAAATTCAGTCAGAACGATGATAGGAATGCCTACGTTTGTGAGGACGTTCTTCTCCATGATTTGATCTTTTGCTGCCAGAAACTTCTTCTTTGTCACCATATCGATCTTCCTTACCTCGTGATCTCTCTTTTCGATCAGACCGAGACTCTGTTCTGGAACGTTCCTCTCTGTCTTTACTCTGTCTTCTACGAGCACTTTCTCTGTGAGAGCTCGTCCTGTGACTGTTATAAGACCCTTCTCTCTTGACAGGACTCCTTCGCTCTTTAAGCTCTTCTTCCCTTTCTACATAACGATAAGATCCTTCCTCTCTATCGGACACACTTCCTTTTCTTCTAGGAGGTGATGGGATCTACATCAAACAAGCAAGTTATGGTGCTAATATATAAACCATAAGTTTGCACTAGAAATTACCATCAATATGCCAGTTCTACCAGAAGAACATGAAAAAGATAGCATCAGAACAAGCAAGTTATGAGCTAATATTTTAGTTCAGAAACCATAAGAGTTTCTCTAGACACATTGACAACCCATCAAAATGCCACTTCTAGCAGAAGAACATGAACAAAGGACAAAATATGAATAGCATCAGAACGAAGCAGGGATAAAATTCGAACAGATGTAGAGTAGCAGTAGTAGTGAGTTTAGAGACATAGTAGACCTGCANNNNATTCGAACAGATGTAGAGTAGCAGTAGTAGTGAGTTTAGAGACATAGTAGACCTGCATACGTGACATATATCTTCCCTCCGGTGGAAGCTGAATGCCGAGCTTTTTCAACTCTTCATGAGGAATTGGCCGCCTGATATTACAACAACAGATGGCACAGTTTTAAGGAATCTGATCAGAAATTTCATGAGTTTGTAAAAAAAAAACTAGTTCATGCTCAAGTGTAAAGCAAAGACATACAAGGGAGCACGGAAAGGTCTTTCTCGTCCTCCAAAACGAAGTTGTCCAGACTCTTTCCTACCACCAAGTCCACCTCCTGTGGAGAGAGGAGAAGGCTTTGAGCTAAAGATCCAACTCCTATGGCAAATTCAATAATTAGAGTTAAAGCAATGGCAAACCTAATCTTCTTGGTATCCACCCAGGCATCAGCTGCTGCCTATTATAATCAACGATAATCTCTCGATCATCTACAAAGGAATGATGAGCATCCTGTAAAAACACCAGAAACATTTGATTCTATACAATCAAAACTCCACCAATTTCCAGAAGCAACATGAAACAAAAACTGAAAAGAAGTATCACACTGCAGTGCCATAGTAAGGGTTTCAGTTCTTTAAAGAACAAAGCAAGAGACAAAAAAAGAATGCAATTCAGCATCAGATCACCTCATAAGCACGACGCATCTCCTTTTCAGTCTCATACTCCACAAACGCATATCTGCGTGAAGCACCTGTCACTAAAAAGAAGAAAGAGAATCCTCAGTCAGATAGATTTACACAGTGCACAGCATCACAGATCGGCTACAAAATATAGGTAGAAGCAACATGTCATCAAAGACCACAAAGAAGAAAAAAGTGATTTCATAAGCAGAACAATTTCAAAACTCCTACCAATGTGCCTGACCAAGCGCAAGCTCTTAATCCTACCGTACTTACTCAAAGCCTGCAAAGATGAAACACAGTTACGAACATCAAACTAAGTGAAATTTTACAAGCTTGACGAACCGTTACCTCTCGGAGAGAATCCTCCGTAGTAAGATGAGAGAGATGGCCCACAAAGAGAGTACAGTAAGGATCTCCAACAGCTTTCGAATCACCACAAGGATCATCTTCCAAAACATCAATGAATTTCTCAATTCACAGACTGAGAAACCGAAGAGAACAAAAAAAAACTGGAAAGAGCAATAGAGAGAAAGAGAGTTTACATAGACCGGCGTTATAACAGAGAAGAGCTCGACGAACGCCGTTATCATGTGGCGCGACGTCAGTTCCGTCGATACTTCCGGCCTGAATCGGATGATAAGACGTTGCATAGAACACTTTATTCACGACGTTGTTTCCTCCGCCGCTCATTTTGTTCCCTCCTCTCTCACGACGGCTCCGGCAAGTCTACAAAGAGACAAGCTGAGAACGTCGTCGTTTGAATTACTTCTATATTTGATTGGGCCTATTTGAGCCCATTTATATATTTCGTTTTTTTTGTGGGACCCAAAGGCGGAAGTTCCAACGGTGGCTTCTTGTTAGGTGACTTATGGATGACTGAAGTAGAAGATTAGCGGAAGAAACAGCAAATCTCGTTCTTCTTCTACGATGATGCTTGCTCGATTGGTGTTTCGATCTCAGTTGAGATCTTCAGTCTCGAGTTTGCAATCGGTTTCTTGCTGTTCTTACTCTTCTTCATCCGCAGCTTCAGTTGAAGCTGAAAGGACTATTCGAGAAGGTCCCAGAAATGATTGGAGTAGAGACGAGATCAAGGCTGTATATGATTCTCCTGTGCTTGACCTCCTCTTCCATGGAGTAATTTCTCTCTCTCACTCACTCACTCACTCATTCTTCCCTTTGTTGTTTTAGCACATCTGGTTCACAAATTTTGGAGTAGAAGCTTTGAATTACCAGAAAATTGTAAGAAGGTATCATATTTAGTTTTAGTTTAAACCGGAACATGAATCTCATTGAAACTGTGTGTAACATTTGGATTAGATTCCAGGAATCTGGGCTCATCTTTTTTTAGAAATGTTGTCATTTTAACATCCCTTGATTTACTGTTAGCTCAGTGTCTTTAGTTTGGTTCATCGTATTTTACTTGAGTAACGATGGCGTGTGGAATATTTGGGGTTCAGGCTCAGGTTCATAGACATGTTCATAACTTCAGGGAAGTACAGCAATGTACTCTTCTCTCTATAAAAACTGGTGGCTGCAGTGAAGACTGTTCATATTGTCCTCAGTCTTCGAGATATAGCACTGGAGTTAAGGCCCAAAGACTCATGTCCAAGGACCTTGTCATTGATGCAGCAAAGAAGGTTAGTGGTTTTTCTTGACGATTCCTTGAATTTAAGTTTATTTCTTAGCACATGATACACATTTGTATTCTGGTGGGTTAGCATGTTTTATCAACCTGAGTTATATCCAAAAGAGTCTAAAGATGCATTGTGTAGCTACTCTTTCTTCTCTCTGAAACTAGAGAAATCAATGATCACAACTGAAAATATAGAACCTGAGGATTGTTTTGAGGAAGAAATTGGAGAATGTAATGAGCTCTTCTGATGTGGATTAACAAGAATGTTATGTGTTGTTAGGCAAAAGAAGCTGGTAGCACACGGTTTTGCATGGGTGCTGCATGGCGAGACACAATAGGAAGGAAAACCAACTTCAGCCAGATACTTGAATACGTCAAAGAAATTAGGTACCCTTATGAACATGATGTTGAATATACTCTCTTGGATGTAACATCTTTATAATCGTTTTTCCTGGGCTCTTCACTTTACAACAGAGGCATGGGGATGGAAGTTTGCTGCACACTGGGCATGATTGAGAAGCAACAAGCATTAGAGCTAAAGAAGGCTGGCCTCACTGCTTATAACCACAATCTTGATACTTCGAGAGAGTACTACCCAAACATCATCACTACTAGAAGTTATGATGAACGCCTTGAAACTCTTGAACATGTTCGTGAAGCTGGAATCAATGTCTGTTCAGGTAACTTAGATAACAGAAATCTGTATTTGTCTTTGGTCACTATACTCACAATTTGGTTTTATAGATCCATTAGATAAAACAAACATGTTCTCAAGTATTTTCTTTTTACCAATAAACAGGAGGAATAATAGGGCTTGGAGAGGCAGAGGAAGACAGAGTAGGTTTATTACATACATTGGCAACACTTCCTTCTCACCCTGAGAGTGTTCCCATAAATGCTCTGCTTGCAGTTAAAGGCACTCCTCTTGAAGACCAGAAGGTATCTATCTCCACAATCCAAACCCACCAAACACAAGTCATAGCTACCTAATGGTAAACCTTTTTGACTGTTTCGCAGCCGGTTGAGATATGGGAGATGATCAGAATGATTGGAACAGCAAGAATAGTAATGCCAAAAGCAATGGTGAGATTATCTGCAGGTAGAGTCAGATTCTCAATGTCCGAACAAGCCTTATGTTTCCTTGCTGGTGCAAACTCCATTTTCACCGGAGAAAAGCTTTTAACAACACCAAACAATGATTATGACGCTGATCAGCTCATGTTCAAGACATTAGGTCTTATTCCTAAACCACCGAGTTTCTCTGAAGATGATTTTGACTCGGAAAATTCCGAGAAAGTTGCTTCTGCTTCTAACTAATTATCATGAACTTGTTGAGTCGTCAAGACATACTATAAAGCTGTCTCTTTTACTATGTTAGCATGATTAGACTATGTGTTGTGAGTTCATTGTCCGTTAATCAGTTATCCATAGTTGCCTAGATTTAATCTTTAAAGTTATCTTTATGAGATTACAAATAAATATTCTATCTGATTAAAAATTTGAACCAAACCGACCCAAAATATAAGATATTGAAATGAAAAAAATAGGGAAATAATTGAATGGGTCTTTCTCCTAAATTCTATAATTGAAGGACTTGAATCAAAGTAGTACTGAATTGAGAATTGTATGAATATCCGACTTAAAATTAAAAATAAAAGAATTATTTATATTTCTTACTAATCAACTTGATATTTCTTAAATTAACTAAATATTTTAATTTTTATAGATATCGAGGTTATTTTGGAATTTTTTGAATGTCTATTTAGTTATATTTTATATTTTTTATTATTTTCGAGTAGTTTAGATAAAAAATGAATTGAATTAACTGGATAGAAATATTTCAATTCAAAAAATTAATGTTCAAATATCACCAAAATACGAAAAAACAACTGAAACCGAATAAACCGAACAAAATACGTTAAAATATCCGAGAAATTTCTAAAATCTTATATCCAAACAACCGAACCGAACTCGTTTGCCTAATCAAAACCTTTGATTGTTATGTTATCCCTTTCTTTAAAGTCAACAAGGCAAGCTTGTTGTGTTGTGTTGTGTTGTGTTGTGTTGTGTTGTGTTCTGTTGGAGCTTTGTAGTCTGAAGTCTCGTCGTTGTTCACCAGAGAGAAGAATTGGTCTCAATGCCTAAATCTAACACTTGGATCTCTATTCTCTTCTTGCTCCTAGCCTTCGTCTTCTACCTTTACAGGTACCCATCTTCTCCACACAATGTAGAACGATCATCCAGCTCCATCTACGACATCTCCGTTAAGGTATAATCAGTTCGAAACAATGTTGGTTCTGATATGGAACAATCATTCTACTCGATTGAATTCTTTCTGGATACAGTTTGTTTTGTTTCTAATCATCCATGGTTGACTCTTTTATACGATCCACATTTGCTTTCGTTTCTAATTTCAGTACAAAGACTTGATTTGTTAAGAGGAAATCAAAAGCAAATGATGTTAGTTTCGTGTGTTATTGGTATAATGGCATGTTAATCACTGGAAATGCAAATGTTTAGGGTTTAGATGATGAATCTGTGCCCTTTATGTTCATCTTTATACTGAAGGTATCAAAGTCTCTGATTGAAAATGCAGGACATTGAAGGGAATGATGTGAGTTTGAGCAAGTTCACTGGAAAAGTGCTTCTTATCGTCAATGTAGCCTCTAAATGGTAAGCTCTTAAATCCTCACAAGCAGTTTTCTCTTGTGTTAGGAATAGAAGAACACATCATTGATGCTAACTCTACAATCTCGAATGATCTTTGCATTGGCAAATGCAGTGGCCTAACACATGGAAACTACAAAGAGTTGAATATTTTGTATGCCAAGTACAAGTCCAAAGGTAACTCTCGTAAGCTTTCTCAAGCTAAATAGAACTAATGGAACATTCATAAGTTATCAAAAAGGAGATTTTGTTTCACACAGGTTTAGAGATCTTAGCGTTTCCCTGCAACCAATTTGGCTTTCAAGAACCAGGAAGCAACGAGGAGATTAAAGAAACCGTTTGCACAATGTTCAAAGCAGAGTTCCCCATTTTTGACAAGGTCTCAAAAACTTGTGAACTGGTCTTGATTTCTATCCATATCTTTGTAATAGTTATTTAATTTTCTATGACGCAAGATTGATGTGAATGGGAAGAACACTGCTCCTATTTACAAGTTCTTGAAAGAAC
>OVAO01001920.1:0-13820 GCA_900406285.1 Biscutella auriculata
GACGTTAAGACCGCTATCTTTCTACGCTATCACTATTCACATTTCTTGTAGTGATACATAGTTCAATCATATCAACAAGCTTGATCTAGTATGCCCCACACTCCAACTTGTACAAGAAGATATTAAGTACATGCTCCAAGATAAAGCCCACTGTTGAAATGTTAAACTTCATTTTTATAAATTATCTTGGACGATTGGACGATTATGGTAGGTGAACTTGGTGGTCAATCAAAAAATTGTTGAGAACAAGAGAACTACGGTTTCTCTTCTCTCCATTGGACCTTACCTTCATTCATTTCAAACATCCCAAAACACATAAAAAATCAATCCTTCTAATACATTGTAAAGAGGATTGATATATCTTACTTTGTAATTTAACTTGATCATATTAATAAAATATTATGATTGTGTCCAAAGAGTAGAACATAGGTTGAACCTCGTTAAATCACTGGTGTTCTTCTTTTGGTTTCAGTATCTTATATAGTTTTAGTGATTCTATTGTGCTAACTAATTACCACAAGAGTGATTTTCTAGTACAATATTACGCTAGTTGTAATATCGCTTCCGCTTCAATTGGTATTAGAGCCAGATTATTTTGAGGATGCTTTGTGGTTGCAGTTTAATATGATCTTCCACATCAGAAAAGATATCCTAGCATTTTGAAGCCATTGAAAAAAATATTCGAAAAAGAAGCCAACAAAAAATCTACCATGGCCACAGTTTCATCACCTGTTTGGGCGATATCTCATGTGGCAAATGCAAGATTGGCGGTCGAAGTGTTTGATGGCACCAAGCATTTCAGAATGTGGCAAAGTGATGTCTTAGATGTTTTGTTTCAGCAAGGTCTAGACATATCTATCAAAAAACAAAAACCAGAAGAAATAGAAGAGAAAGATTGAAAGAAGATGAATAGATTGACATATGGGACAATTCGGTCATGTCTTTCTAGAAAGCAAAGGTATACATTCTCGAAAGAAACCTCTGCACGTACATTATAGATGGCGCTAGAAGAAAATTCTTGAAGAAAATAGTCAAAATAAATTCCCCATGAAGAAAAGACTATTTTGCTATACTTATACTTCTGACATTATTATGAATGCTCACATCAACAACTTTAGTCTTGAAGTTGTTAGCATCACTTCCTGAAGAGTTTAAGTTTCTTGAAACGACTCTACTTCATGGGAAGGTAGTAAATCCAAGTGAAGTACGTGCAACCTTATAATAGTTAGGAATAGTTAGGAATTGAGGAGGAAAGATAAGCAAGAAGACTCAAGTGAAAAATTTGAAGCTTTGATAGCAAGAGGTCGTCCATAATATTTAAAAGATGGAAAGAAAAGGTGATTAAAGTCGAGACCAACTAAAGATGAATGTGCATTTTGTCGGGAGAAAGAGCATTGGAAGAAAGATTGCCAGAAATTGAAAAATAAGGGCAAACCTGATAAGAAAAGTCCATACTAGATCCAAATGTAGCCGAGTGTGAAGATTATGAGTTTCACTAGCTATGTCATCATCAAGCTCTCTTGGAGAATGGATATTAGATTCAGGTTGCAACTATCATAGGTGTCTTCATCAGGATTGGTTTTTTGATTTGAAGAAGGTAGCAGATGATGTCATCTAGACCGCAAATGATACTACACTTACCACGTTGGGGATTGGTTCAATTCGTTTGAAAAATCAAGATGGGTCGATCTTCACCTTAACAGGTGTACGCTATGTACTGAAATTGACAAAAAATCTCATTTCTGTGGGAATCCTAGAATCAAATGGGTTCGAAGTGAGATCGAAGAATGGTGTTATGAAGAACATTTTTGGTGCCTGTGTGGTATTAAAGGGCACTCGACAAAAGAATAACTTGTATTACTATCTTGGTGATACGGAAGTTTGAATCATCAACTACTTTTATTGGTGATCAAATTCATGAAACATTTATGGCATATGCGACTAGGACATGCTGGAGAGAAATCATTGAATTTACTCATTAATCAAGGATTGTTGAAAGGAGTGTAAGCTTTCAAGTTAGATTTCTGTGAGCACTATAGAAAGAGAAAACAGACAAGAGTGAAATTTGGAACATCAATCCAACGGATTACATCCACTATGATAATATGGGGTCCTTTCAAGACAAACTCTTTAGGAGGGAAACACTACTATGTCATCTTTGTAGATGATTACTCTCGTAGAGTACACGATGAAGAAGAAAGATGAAGTGTTTGACTTCTTTGTCAAATGGAAGAAAGTGCAGGAAACTCAAACAAGCAAGAAGATCAAATGTCTCCGCATAGAAAATGGCGGAGAATAAAAAAATGATTCATTTCAAATAATGTGAAGCTGAAGACATCAAAGGACACTTCACCGTCAGCTATACACCACAACATAATGGGGTGCTAGTATGAATGAACCAAACATTGTTGGAGAATGTCTTGTGCATGTTATCCAATATTGGGTTGGGTAAAGAGTTTTGGGCAGAGACAGTTACATATGCATGTCATTTCATTAATCGTATACCATTAAGTGTTATTGATGGTAGGACACCTTTTGAGAAATTACATGGGAAATCGGCAACTGATTATGAGTCTTTACATGTATTTGATTCCAATGTATACTACCATGTGAAGGAGTCGAAGTTGGATCCAAGAGCAAAGAAAGCAGTCTTCATTGGAATAAGTTTTGGCGCAAAAGGTTATTGTTTTGTTGTATTCGCATAGACAACGACGGAGAATACAAAAACGATTCATTTTCAAAATTTTGTGAAGCTGAAGGCATCAAAAGACACTTCACCATCAGGTATACACCACAACATAATGAGGTGGCCGAACGAATGAACCGAACATTGTTGGAGAAAGTTTGGTGCATGTTATCGAGTGTTGGATAAAGAGTTTTAGGTTGAGGTAATTACCATCAAGTGTTATTGGTGGTAGGATATTTTTTGAGAAATGGTATGGGAAACTTGCAATTGATTATGAGTCTTTACATGTATTTTGTTTTATTGTATACTACCATGTGAAGGAGTTAAAGTTGGATCCAAGAGCAAAGAAAGCAATCTGCATGGGGATAAGTTATGGCATAAAAGGTTATCGTTTATGGTGTTTGGAAACAAAGATGATAATTTTCAGTAGAGACATCACCTTTGATGAATATATGCTTAGAAAGGAGAACATGAAGAAATCAAATGGAAATTCAAAGTAGGTGGAGTTTGATACAATGACGATTCCAACAGATGAAGATGATTCCTCAATGCCCGAAGACTAATTAGAGGAAGAAGTTCAAGCCCAAGAACTTCCTCAATAATTTGAACCAATTACAATAAGAAAGGAACAATAAAAAGCCTGCTTGTTTTGATGATATGGTGGCTTTCGCACTTCCAGTTATAGATGAAGGTATTCCTATTACATTCACTAAAGCAATTCACAGTTTAGATGAAGAAAAATGGAGAATGGACATGGATGAAGAAATGTAGTCCTTTCACAAAAATCAAATGTGGAGATTGACTAGTCTCCCAAAGGGGAAAAGGTAATTGGGTGCAAATGAGTATATGCAATAAAAGAAAGATTTCATGAGAAATATAAAGTCTACTACGAAGCAAGATTGGTGGTTAAAGGTTACACACAGAAATACGGTGTTGATTATAATGAAGTATTTTCACCAGAGGTAAAGCAATTGGCTTTGGTGGTAAAAACTACAGTTTTACATGGAGACCTAAAATGGATTTAGATCTAGTCCAAATGGATGTAAAAACTACATTTTTACATGGAGACCTAAAAGAGGAGAACTACATGACTCAGCCAGACGGGTTTAGAGTTGGTAGAAAAGAAGACCTAATATGAAAACTTGAAAAATTGTTATACGGCTTGAAGCAATCACCTAAAAAATGGTACAAGCGGTTTGATAAGTTTATGATGGGATAAAAATACACCATAAAAAAGTAGGATAATTGTGTGTATTTTTGCAAGCTATCAGACAAATCCTCTATTTATCTTCTATTGTATCTAGATGATATGTTGATTGCTTCCAAAACTCAGACAGAAATTGAGAAATTAAAGACTCAACTAAAAGCATATTTTTAAATGAAGGATCTTGGTGAATCTAAAAAGATTCTTTATATGGAGATCTCAAGAGACAAAAAACCTTAAGAAACTGAGTTTGACTCAAAAGGATTTTGTGAAGAATGTACTAAAATGTTTTGACATAAATGAAACCACAATACTAGTTAGTACTCCACTTGCTCCTCATTTCAAGCTTGATGCATGTGTTGCCAACAGATGATGATGATCAAAATTACATGCTGAAAGTACCATGTGCCAATGTTGTTTGGCAATTAATGTATGTTATGGTGTGTATGAGGCCAGACATTTCACAAGTCGTTGGAGTTGTGAGTAGGTATATGCACGATCTTGGAGAAATGTACTGAAAAGCTGTGAATAGATTCTACGGTACATTCAAAAGACCGTAGATGTTGGACTGATATTTGAGCAAGACAATAACCAGTTCTTTACTGGATAATATAACTCGAATTTTGCAGGAGATTTGGACAAGCGTCAATCAACTACTGGTTACATATTTACTCTTGCACAAGCACCAGTCAGTTGAAAGTCTATTATATATTCAACGGTTTTCTATCTACGACAGAAGCATAATATATGACAATCCCATAAGTTGTAAGAGAGGTAATTTGGCTTCAAAGGTTGCTTGGTAAAATAGGAGTTACACAAAATTATGTAAATATATTTTGTGACAGCCAGAGTGTTATTCAACTAGGAAAAAATCAAGTATACCATGCACGCACGAAGCATATTAATGTTCGACACCATTTTGTACAAGAGATTATAGAAGAAGGTGAAGTAAGGATTCAGAAGTTCACACTTCTAAACATCATGCTGATATGATGACAAAGGTGGAGAAAGTTCAAGTTCCAACATTGCTTGAACTTGATTAATATTGTCAAAGTCTAAAATTTTTTTGAAGATATTATCAGAATTTGAATACGAGAATATATAAGAAATGAGATTTGCCATGATGGAGATTTGTTGAAATGTCAAACCTCATTCACATAGTATATGTCTTGGATGGTTGGACGGTTGGACGGTTATGGTTGATGAAGTTGGTAGGCAACCAAATAATTGTTGAGAACAAGAGAACAATGATTATTCTTCTCTTCATTCTCTTTTCTATAAATAAACCATACCTTCATTAATTTTAATCATCCCAAAACACATCAAAACTCAATCCTTCTAATATATTGTAAAGAGTATTGGTATATATTTCTCTTTGTAATTTCATTCTGGTCATATTAATAAAATATTTTGATTGTGTCCGAGAAATTGGTAAATTGGTTGAATCTGATTAAATTGTTGATGTTCTCCTTTTGATTTCAATAATTTATGTATTTTTAATGATTCTATTGTGCTAACAAATTACTATAAAAATAATTTTTTAGTATAATATTAGGATAGTTAAAATATTGATTCCCCTTGTGAGTTGCTTGCTTCTATGACGACATTTCTTGTACTGGATGTTTTTGAAGTATTTACTCTGCTTGATGATGTTCATTTTTTTTGGGCCGAGGACTATGATGAACTTTCACTATTAGATCTTGCCCCCTTCAATTGCTGTGATGATGACGAAGCCATTGCTACCATTGGCAATATGTTATATGAGTCTCAAAAGGTTACATATAGATGTATACTATATCTAATGATGGGTTTCAGTTACTTCCATCATTTTTTGTCCTTTTAAATAACATTTTCCTGTTGACAAAAAGTCGACATTTTAGTAATAGTTTTTGAGTCTACTATGATTCTTTGCTGTTAAATAATATAATATTATACATGTTTATATGTATATACATATATGTAGTTTTGTGATAAGAGAGATATAAAGAGAACATGAAAGTAGAAGGAAATAGAAGCATTGATTTTGTATTATACATATGTGTATATGAAGAAGAGAACACGCGAGCAAGAGAGGAAGTTAAAAGTTTTTCAATCGTATTATTCACTTTGCTAAGATACAAAGGCTATTTATAGCCAACAATAGGTCGGTTGAACCGACATTAGAAAATAATATAAAATTGATTGGATAATTATCTTTAACGCTCTCCCTTAATTATCCATTTTTATGTGATAAAGAAAAAGTATAATAATATCGAATTTTCTCTAAAGAACGGATATGGCATCTTTGTTGTAATCCCTGTTAACGATGCATCTCGATGCTTTGAACATGTTTCTTGAATCTCCATGGTAAAAAGTATCTTTGGGAGAGTAATGATCTTCATTGGAAGATGGTCTGCATATTTCTTACTGCCTCGTTAAGAACTTTAATTATCAGGAAAACCTTGTAGGATAAAACCTCGATAAAGAAAATAGTACAGCTTTGCGGAATGTCTTCATAACAGTTAGTGCCTTCGGGACATTTTGTGTCTTTGGACTGTTTAGTGCCTTCGGGCCATTTTGCGTATTCAAGACATATACTTAATAGACATTTTTCTTAATGTCTATTATGCGTGATATTTGTTGTCTCGTTAAAAACCTTGTCATGGAAAAACCCTGAGAGATAAAAAATCATGAGAGGAAAAAAGAGTACAACCACACTTGTTAAATTTTATATGTAAATAATGTCTTCAGGACATTAGACGGATGAAACACTTCTTCTGGAAGTTTATAACTTGCATGTTATTTGTTGTCTCATTAAAAACCTTATCAGAAAAACCTATTTTGGGATAAAACCGTGGAAAGAAAAAAAGAGTACAGCCGCATGCTTCATCATGATTCTCCCCGCCCAAAACATCATCTTTTGGGGAATGCACTATTTTTGTATTGGGAGACGCATTCCAATTAGCTTGGAAATTGAGCCTTGGGGAACATATTTATTCATTTGACTATATCTTTTTCGAGTAACAGACTTCTGGTCCAAATTATCCTGAACAATAATTTATCTTCCCAAGGTCGTTTGTCTCAACCGTTTTGTTAAGCATTTTAAGATGTAAGATAACTCTTCATGAGTTACAATGATGTTTTAAAGACCATCAATATTTAGTAAGGTTCCCGGGAACATAATTATGATATCATTAATCCTTCAAGAATTTATCTTTATGGATTGTTGAATCCATGAGACACTACTCAAGTCATGTATATTTTGCCAGACATACCTAATATCATTTTCTTAACTTGAAAATTCATGCCCATTACTACTTGAACTTCTGGTTCAGTGTTATCATTTTTTTTATACGGGCTTAACATACACTTGAGAGTTTCTTAATCATATTTGGCCAAATTTTACTTTTCTACACTCATTCACTGAGGTAGTTTCATAATCCTCATTTACATAGCGCGTTATATTATTTATCTTGTCGGCAATCATTTTTCTTTGGTTCCTTACTTTCCAAAATGACATGGTTAATCGAGATCTCTTTTATTATCTTATTCAGGTACCTGGTTTTATTATTAACCAATGTCTTTGGGGGGATTGATCCTCTTTTCAATAAATATTTGTATTACTCCTTTTATTCTCGAGGATTTTATTTTGGAACCAAACTAGTCTTTTCCATAAACTTTTACATTTATCCTTCAGGGATATATTTTAACCGGAGCATTTTCAGCTGGAGTAAGAGATAATTTTCTTAAAGATCAATCATATGTCTGACAGTCGAGTAACGACTTTTTGTATATGAATTATCTTTTGAACTTCAGGTTCAAATTGATTTGTATGAGAATTCGATAATTCATACAATCTCACAACTCTTTATATTTATTTTATTAATGCTTCTGGCATTCTATTTGTAACATGTTATGAATAGTTTTCTTTTAACACACGAATTTTAGGTTCATGTCCAACTATTCAAAAGTTTTGCAATCAATTGAATTTAGTAATGATAAAAATTTATGTATATAAGTGGAAACATAATCTTCAATATGTTTCGCTTTCTATTGAAGTGTGATTCTCAAATTCTCCCCCTCGAGATTATGTGACTCCTAGTCCATTTACCTCGAATTGAAGCTCACTTTATTTTCAATTGTTATATTTCATATTTACAATTCAGACTCCCAATCCATCTCGAGATGATGTGAACGTTTAACCCTTCCGGAAGGTTTTGCTATTTAAAGGAGTTAAGCTCTTATAGAGCGTTTTCGCTCTTCTGGAGCGTTTCAGCTCTTCAGAAGCGTTTCATCTCATCGAGAGTGATTTTAGCTTTTCAGGAGCGTTTACTCTTCGAGAGCGTTTTTCGTTCTTCGAAAGTGTTTCCCGGTCTTCGGGATCGTTTTTCGCTCTTCGAGAGCGTTTTCGCTCTTTGGGTGCGTTTTTTGCTCTTCGGGAGCGTTTCTGCTCTTCGGGAGCGTTTTCCGCTCTCGGGAGCGTTTCCCGCTCTTCGGGAGCGTTTTCGCTCTTCGGGAGCGTTTTCCGCTCTTCGGGAATGTTTTCCGCTCTTCGGGAGCGTTTTCCGCTCTTCGGGAGTGTTTTCCGCTCTTCGGGAACGTTTTCCGCTTTGGGAACGTTTTCTGCTCTTCGGGAGCGTTTTCTGCTCTTCGGGAGCGTTTTCCGCTCTTCGGGAGCGTTTTCCACTCTTCGGGAGCGTTTTCCGCTCTTCGGGAGCGCTTTCCGCTCTTCGGGAGTGTTTTCCCTCTCCGGGAGCGTTTTACGCTCTTCGGGAGCATTTTCCGCTCTTCGGGAGCGTTTCCCATTCTTCGGGAGAGTTTCCCGCTCTTTGGTAGCGGTTCTGGCTCTTCATGAGCGTTTTGGCTGTACCGGGAATGTTTCGACTCTCAAGGAGCGTTTTGGCTCTACCGGGAGCATTTTGACTCTTCAGGAGCGGTTCACCAAAATTGAGATAGTAGTCCACCAAAATTGAGAAATTTTGTAAAATGCTAGAATTGATATTTTGATAAACTATGTTGATTTAGTTAATAATAGTTCACAAAAACTTGAGAGATTTTGTAAAAAGCTAGAATTGATATTTTGGGAAATTATGTTGATTTAGTTAATAATAGTCCACAAAAAGTAAGAGATTTTGCAAAACTCTACAATTTTTTATTTTGGAAATTATACTGATTTGGTGGATAATAATCTATAAAAACTATGAAATCTTGTAAAACTCTAGATTTCGTATTTTAAAAAATTATGCTGATTTTTTGGATAATATTCCATAAAAACTAAGATATTTTGTCAAACTTTAGAATTTTTATTTTAGAAAATTGTGCCAATTTAGTGAATAATATCTCATAAAACTAATTTTGACAAACGTTAGAATTTATATTTTTAAAAATTATGTTATTTTAGTTGAATAGTCTTTATAAACAAAGATATTTTTAAAACTGCTAAAATTTGGTATTTTGGGAAATTATGTTAATTTGATGGATAATAGTCCACAAAATTGAGATATTGTTAAAAACACTATGATTTGATATTTGGGGGAATTATGCTCATTTGATGGATAAAATGCCACAAAACTAAGCTTATTTGTATTTTGGGAAATTATACTCTTTTGGTGGAAGCCCACCAAAATTGAGAGATTTTGTAAAACGTTAGAATTTTATATTTCAAAATTATCTCGATTTGATGGATAATAGTCTACAAAAACTAAGCGATTTGATGGATAATAGTCTACAAAAACTAAGAGGTTTTTTATAAAGCCCTAACCTTTAATATTTCGGAAATTATGTAAATTCAGTGTACAATAGTCTATAAAACTAAGAGATTTTATAAAACATTAGAACTTGTATTTTGGGAAATCGTGCAGTTTTAGTTGATAATAATCCAGAACAATAAATATTTGTAAAACAATATAATTTTGCATTGGGAAAATTGTCAAAAAAAAAACCTCGAACTTGCACATATGAACTGTTTAAACCTTGAACTATCACTTAAGCAATTTAGAATTTTGTATTTTGGAAAATTTTGTAGATGTGGTGGATAATAGTCCACAAAAATTGAAATATTTTATAAGATGCTAGAATTTGTATTTTGAGAAATTATTTTGATTTAGTTAGTATTAGTCCACGACAACTAAGAGGTTTTGTAAAATGCTATAATTTTTTATAATGAGAAATTATACTCATTTTGTGGAAATGCTCCAAAAACTAATAGATTTTATAAAACAATTGAATTTTGTATTTTGTCAAATTGTAATAGTCCATAAAAGTAACATATTTTGTATTATGTTGTATTGTCGATAATAGTCCATATAAACAAAGAAATTTTATAAAGCACTAGAATTTTGTATTTTAAGAAATTATGTTGATTTGACCAATAATATTTCCTAAAAGCTTACAGAGTTTGTAATACACTAGAATTTTGTATTTTGAGAAATTATTTTAGTTTGGTGGATAACACTCCACAAAAATCGAGAGATTATGTTTAACGCAAGAATTTGTTTATTTTGGAAAATATGATGGTTTGGTGGATAATAGTCCACAAAAACTAAGAGATCTTATAAAACACTATAATATTTTATTTTGGGAAATTATCATTATTGGTTGATAATAGTCCAAAAAATAAAAGATTTGATAAAACGTTGTATTTTAGAAAATTATGTTTATTTGGTGCATAATAGTAAAAAACAGAGAGATTTTTAAAATGCTAGAATGTTATATCCTGAGAAATTATGTTGATTTTGTGGGGATAACATTCCACAAAAACTAATAGATTTTGTAAAACACTAGAATTTTGTATATTTTGGAAATTATGATGATTTCATGGATAATATAGTCCACAAAATTAGAAATTTTCTAGAATTTTGTATTTTGTAAATTAATCTAATTTGGTGGATAGCAATCCATTAAAAATAAGAGATTCTTTAAAATGCTAGGATTTTTATTTTGGGAAATTTGATTGATTTTGTGTATAATAGTCCACAAAAATTGAGATATTTTATAAAATACTAGAATTTGTATTTTGGGAAATTATGTTGATTTGGTTATTAATAGTCCACAAAAATAAGATTTTATAAAATTCTAGAATTTATTATTTTGAAAATTATGCGGATTTGGTAGATAATAGTCCACAAAACTCAGAGATTTTGTAAAATGCGAAAAAAATACAATTTAAGAAATTATGGTATTTGATTGATAACAATCTATAAAATCTAATAGTTTTTATATAACAGTAGAATTTTGTATTTTACAAATTTATTCTTATTTGATGGATAATAGTCAATAAAAACTAAGAGATTTTATAAAATGCTATAATTTGTATTTTGAGAAATTATGTTGATCTGGTAGATAATAGTCCACAAAACCTGAGAGATTTGATAACACTAGAATTTGTTATTTTGAGAAATTTAATTGATTTGGAGGATAATAGTCCACAAAATTGATAATTTGTGTAAAATGCTAGAATTTGTATTCTTGGAAATTATGTTGATTTGGTTATTAATAGTCCAAAAAACCAAAAGGTTTTATAAAAGACTATAATTTTGTATTATGAGATCATAGTACAAAAAAATTGATAATTTTGGTAAAAGGTTAGAATTTTGTACTTTGGAAAATAATGATGATTTGGTGGATCATATTCCACCAAAATTGATAGATTTAATAAAACATAAGAATTTTATATTTTATAAAATTGTGATGATTTGGTGGATAATTGTCTATAAAGCCTAAAAGATAATGTAAAACATTAGAAATTTAATATATTTTTTTGTTAATTTAGTAGATTAAAGTTCACAAAATGAGAGATTTCAAAAAATGCTAGAATTTTATTTTTGGAAATTTTATTGTTTTAATGAACGATAGTTTATAAAAACTCAAAAAAAAATTATAAAATGATAGGATTTTGTATTTTGTAAGTTGTGCTAATTTTGTAGAAAATAGTCCACAATTACTGAGAAATCTTGTTTGTCATCTTATTGAGAAATCTTGTAAAACGTTAGAATTTTTATATTTGTGAATTATGCTCACTTGGGGATAATAGTCCAAAATTGAAAGATCTTGTAAAATGTTAGAATTTTATATTTTGAGAAATTAAATTAATTTGGTTGATAATAGTCCATAAACTAAAAGATTTTATAAAACGCTAGAAATTTTGTATTTTGGGAAATTATGTTACTTTAGTAGATAATAGTCTACAAAAAACTAAGATATTTTGCAAAAGACTAGAATTTTGTATAAAAAGGGTCTATTAGAGTTTCTCTCTTTTTATGTGCTTTACTTTTTTTTGTTAGTTTTATGTTTTTGTTCCATTTTTCATTACATAATAAGTCTTATAAATATGTGAAATTATGAAATTAATAGTTACAATCAAATATTGTAAGGAAGAATTACAATGATTCATCACTAAATGTTACAATAATTCACCATTAAATGTTGCAATGATTCATCACTTAATGTTGCATGACTCATAAGATCACTATCAATCTAAAAGTTACAACCCTTCATTTAAAGAGGTCCAAAGATTATCTTCAAGTACAAATATTTATTTGAACTCCAATATATAATCTTATATTTACAAATAAGATACACAAAAATCAAACTCATATAGATTCAAAATTATTGTAATAATAAAAATACATATTTTAAATATCTGATAATATTGGATTGAATCATTTCAATACATTTGAGAAAATACGTAAATATACAAAATTTTCACACTACTTTAGATGTTCATCTATGACATTATTACAAGTTTTTTTTATGAAGTGACTTTATAAAAAATTAATAAAATTTAATAATTTAAATTAACGAGCTTGTTATTATATAACGAAAAATAATAATTCTGTTTAATTATTTTCTAAATAATATTGATGTTTATCATTAAAATCGAATTTTATTATTTTAACTTTATAAAAGTATTCAATTTTAAAAGCAGAACAAATGTAACCACTAGATTAATTTTATTTTCAGCAAAAATGATAATATCATTTTAAGAAAATATGATTGATGGGCTTTAAAAACATAATAATCTTAACTTTTAGATTATATTTTTTCCTATAACAAATTACATAAAAAAACTTAAAAAATGAATTTACAATTATAGATGTATATATATAATTTCATAATTGAACATTTAATGTGGTAAGACATGTTGTTTTATATATATGTGATAAATATGGAGTTGTTAAAGATAAAAAATAATGTGATTTTTCATCACTTATCACAACACATGGCAATGATGTGTCATGCTCTATGTAACAAAGTAACAAGTGTCATTATATTTGACATTAAGTTTTCTTTGTTGTAAACACTTCATTAGTTGTACTATAAATAGCAACTTTTGTAATCAATCACAACAATATCAATATTACAATCATAAGCTTATCATTTCTCTCAACATCAAAAGTTTAGAGAATCTTTTTTTTTTGTCCCCCACCATCCAAACATATATATATATATACACACATATATATACAAATATATATACACAAATATATAGTTTATATAATAGTTTATAACACGTTATCAGCACGAGCGACTCCCGACGTTTCCCGACCCGACGTTTCCGATCCAGGAGTTTCCGATCCCGACGATCTCGATCCTGACTCGGCATCCCGTTAGTCCGTTCAAAAATCCGATATCCTTTTTAAACGTAATATTTTTAATAATGCTTAAATATTGTTAAATTTATTTATATTTATGCATGATATTTACGGGAATATTATATTATGAAATATGAGTATATATATTAATACCGTTTAATATTTTATTATAGTTATCATGTCAAATCTCGCGAAACTCGAGTTTCATGCCCTAGAATTATCTGGAAAGAATTATATGTCATGGGCAGTCGATCCTAAAAACGCATCTAAGGGCAAATGGGCTTAGCGATACCATCGATAGGTCGAAAACGACTTCAGACGAGTTAAAGGCAAAGGCCATGATATTTTTGCGCCACCA
>OVAO01001921.1:1034-13819 GCA_900406285.1 Biscutella auriculata
AAAAAAATTAGCGTGAGTTTGATATAGTTGTTGGATTAGCAGGTACGTAAAACCTCTCTAGTATGAATAGTATCATCGTCATTGTTGTGTCCTGTCAAGGACTGTTGTAACATAGTAGTGTGAGAAACAATAAAGGGGGTTGTGCGGGGAACTGAAAGTTGCAATATATACGTACCTTAGGTTCGTTGATCCTGACGAAGCCAGCTGAACTGGAGGACACGGCTGTAGTGATCTTATTGTTTTGACCCTCCGACGCGTGCACAGTAGGAGCATTGACTTCTGATGCAACAATTGAATTACCTCCTACTGGCGCGCGGGTGTGGAGCCATTCAAACCTCTTTAACTGTGCACTCAGTTTTCTATATTTCTTAGCCCAACGGGTGTTGTTTTCGTCTAGCTTCCTTTCCCAGATGGAAGTAAGTTGGCGAAGTTTTTCATCTATCTTTTGTTCTTGATCAGGCTCGTTTTTTAGAGCAGATTGGAAGTATGAGTCGATACGCCTTTGTTTTCTGGATGAGTGTTTGTCTTTTCTTGAGTTATGTGTACTGATGGCCTCCCCAATTGGCTTCTTGCGTTTATTTAGAATCCTGTCTTGAGAACAACCTGGGTATACGTATAAGGGTAACGAATTGTCGCCGCCTGGCCATTCGTGTTTATGGAAAACATGTTCTTTTTTAATAAGATCTTCTAGGTACATGACCTTCTTGTCTTTAACCTTATCGTCCCACTCGGCGAGGCCATGTATTTGAAGTCCAATAGGTAGAGCTGCAAGCTGGGACAACAGGAATTTGGGTTAGTATTTATACTGACAATGTATAACGGTGACAGAGTGGCAAAGTTTTCCTTATTCAATGGTTAGTAAAGAGAAAGTTAACCACGAGTCGGGATTTGGTAAAAATCTGCATTTCCTTTACTATTGAAAATCTGTAAAGGGTATTTTTGGAGTGACAGAAGTGGACTACGGTCAGCTAAAAGCAGTACACGGTATTAAAATGTGAATCCAAAACCAGAGAGCAAGACACGGGGTGAATATAGACTATCTAACGGTTTTACAAAAATGTTGTGTTACCTCAGGATGGAATTCAACATCGACGTAGTCGTTCTGAGTTAGGGTTGCATTTTTGGCGTGCTCTGGGAAGGCTTGTTGAACAATAGTTCGTTTGTCTCCGAAGTGAGGGAGCCTTGCTTCCAGCATAGGTATATGTCTGAATGCGAGCAACTGTAGAACAAGAGGAAACCCCTTAAGACTGTATGAAACTTGTTGAAGTTGTTGCCGAAAAAGGGTGACCATGTCCTCCTTCTTGCCGGGTATTCTGCGGCTTAGTTTCATTGAAGACAATGTTTTAAGGAACGATTCTCTTCCCCAGGGAAACCGCATGAAGGCATCGCGGTCGAGCAACATGTCAACGTATTTCGGGGTGGGCCGACCGGCACCCTGGAAATTTGCGATTAGTACACCGTCTATAATCAACAACAACGCTAACCCAATTTTGCGCCAACTGTTCATGTTCTGGCTATTAGCAAGTAACTCCGCAATATCTGAGAGTGTTGCTCTTTTGTTCATTCCAATAAAAGTCTCCCACGCATTCGTTTCACCGAGTTTCTGTTTTGGATGATAATCGAAGTCGTACAAGTCTGGGAACTCGGAGCAGTTCAAACCTGTCAACAGTGAGAATTCTGCCAAGGAGAATCGGATAGGGTGCTGTGCGAAAACTGTCCACAGCTCGTATTTCTTCTTGGTCACCAGTTGGCGGGTGAGTAAGTTATGGATAAGTTTACATGAAATTTGACATCTGCTGACGGGAAGGTTGAATAGCTCTCCGAAACTAGAAGATCAGATGACATCCCACTCAGGCGTCCCTTTTAATTGGGAATGAACAAAAGAGAGATAGTCGGGTTTTGAGTAAACATTGAGACGGCCTTGCGGGAAAAGATCTGTCTGGAAGAGTCTTCGCGGAAGGCCATCGTCAGGAGGAGTCGGGTTTCCATTAACGCCTTCTGCGTATCAAACAAATGCAATAGGTTAATAACACATATATATTTCAAAATAAGATCAATTATTCAATGTGAATGTAACTGACCACGAGTAATGATGCCTATCCTATTTTAGAAAATTGTAGACCACATAAGGACAAAAAAGGTAACCATGTAAGGACACAGTATGCTTGTTTGTTTCAATAAAGTTTAAACCACAAGTTAGATGGGTATACACATGACCCTGCAGCAAAGAGTAAAGCAACAAAGTATCGAATTGCATGTTCTGATACTTTTGTTTTAAANCAATAAAGTTTAAACCACAAGTTAGATGGGTATACACATGACCCTACAGCAAAGAGTAAAGCAACAAAGTATCGAATTGCATGTTCTGATACTTTTGTTTTAAATAACTGATGACCACCTACTTATCAAAAAGTTATGCTAATCATGTGGGACATATTAAGCTTGAGCGTTCCCCAAAAGTGTACAACCACAAGTTAGAAGGTATAACCAATACATCGGAAAATTGTTAGAATAATGAGGCAAACCCTATAAAAACCCGGGAAGAAGATTAAAAAGTTTAGAACTTTGATAACCTTCATAAAACCGGTGAAAAGCGGAGTAAACAATCGATCTTCCTACTTAGAATCGAAGTCTTATTTCTGTAACAGTTTAAAAACTGGCAACAAAGCGTAAACAATCCGCTAAAAACGTTGTGAACAATCTACTGGTAAAAATTACAGACCTGAGATTATTAGAAGGTCAGAGCATGGAGGTTGAGAAACTGGCAAATCTCCGACGGCATGGATGTCGGGTTGAGACTTTTACTGAGAAGTCATTCGATTCTTCTAAGTCACTTTGATTTCAGGAACAATAATCGGTCGGGATGCACAATATACACGGAAGGGCTTGTCGTCGGCAAAGCTGTGCAGAGAAAAAGATCTCCGGAAGGAAAATAAGATTTTGGGGGTGAAAGGGAGAATAGAGTAAACCCTAAAAGTAGAATCTCGAAAATTTTGGGAGGGAGATTAGTGTGTAGATGAAAACTTTTGAGATATGAAACTAAAACCATCCAATCAAGTAATCATGTAGTTACTAGTGAAATTTAGATTAGGTTGAATTGATTTTGTCTAGTTCAATTCGGATGGAAGGTCAAAAACGTAATCTACCATCAAGATAATGTGTTATGGTGGAAGAGAAACCAAAAGTGTGTTATGTTACAATTAATAGTTTGAAATGTGTGCCAGAGCACAATTATCTCTAATTTTTATTGAAAAAGTTAAGGTCATAAACTTCTAAAATATAAGAGGGTTTAAGATATCTTAAGGATTTTTACCTACTCTTAACTAGTGGGAGTCGTCTGATTGAATGTTAGACAAGTTTTGTTCTTCTTTTCTATTTTTGAGTTAAAAAGCGAAAGAGGAGAAGAAATAAGAAAAGGAAATAAAGAAGATTAAAGTGAAATATTAAATAAGAAGAAAAGGAGAAGATAGAGATATATTGTTTGAAAACTGTAATTTTTGATTTTTTTAATAATTTAGGTTAAAATGACAAAAATGAAAGAGTGGAGGATAGAGGATCTAATTGGGATCTTGTATCCAAAACTGATTTGATGGAGTGTTGGTTGGGTCCTAAATAAACAAAACTTCATCAGTTTTTTTGGTAATCTTTTAATAGATTTTGGAATATAAAAAAAAAAAAAGCAAAAGAAAACAAGAAAAAAAAGAGATGTATCTCTGCAAAATTTGAAGTCTTAGCAATTGATTCACATAAAAATCCACCTGTCACTGGAATAATTTTGACGTAAATTCCAATGTCTCTCTGTGAGTTTCTTTGGCTTTGCTTGCTTGCTTGCTTCCCACTAAGCACACACATATTACATCTTCTTCACGACTGATTCTCTTTTCCTTTCTCCTAACGTCGATTCTTAATTTGTTTCTTCTGATTTTCTCTTCCTAATTCTATTTGATTCATTCTCTCTTTTCTTTATTCATTTTTCTTGAGACATAATTTCGAGATTGAATATTTTTCCCCTTTTCATACTCCGGAAATTCCTGTGTGTGTGTGTTTTTTTCTTTCACGCGCCCACATGCGTCTCTCTCGTGTCTCTGATCTGGATCAGATCACAAGAATCTCTCTCTTTTAAAATACTCTTTCTTCTCTCCTTTAGGAAACAATATAGAAGAAGAAGAAGAAGAAGAAGAAGAAGATTAGAGAAGAAATTGCGAAAAATACAGTCAAAGAGAAATGGAAACGTGCAAGCTTGAGATGATGATGATGTAAAAAGACGCAACATTTCTTCTTTACGGAGAAAGTTATAAGATTTAACCATAAAAGAGGTTAGAAACTTTTATATCTTTCGATTTCTTGATTTGGACCCGCCAATGTCTGCTCAAAATTCCAATTACCGTTTTAACTATTTCTCCAGGGGGAATCTCCATCTTTAGCTTAAACCGTTCTAGTTTGACTTCTACTGATGTAATATTCTGATCGCTGGCGTCAAAAATCGTTCCACTTTCTCCTTCAAGTGCCAGATTTTGATCTAAACATTCTGATCTTAGAGCAAATGGAGAACGTTGATGTTTCCAAGTACATACACAGCTCTGTACACAGAGCTGTTGCTTCGAGAGACTATGTTAGTCTCAGGGCAATACTATCTTCTCTCCCAAAGCATCAAGATCCTTCTGAGATTCAATCTGAAGCAGCTTCCTTAGCCGAGGAAGCAAAATCCGATGCCATTTCAGCTATAATCGACAGAAGAGATGTTCCAAGCCGAGACACGCCTCTCCACTTGGCTGTGAAACTGAGTGATTCTATAGCTGCTGAAATGCTGATGTTGGCTGGAGCCGACTGGACTTTGCAGAACGAGGATGGCTGGAATGCGTTACAGGAAGCTGTTTGCAGTAGACAAGAGTCAATTGCCATGATAATAGTCCGGCATTACCAGCCTCTAGCTTGGGCTAAATGGTGTAGAAGACTGCCTCGTTTGATAGCTACAATGAGTAGGATGAAAGATTTTTACTTGGAGATGAGTTTTCACTTTGAGAGCTCTGTTGTGCCTTTTGTCTCAAAGGTTGCACCTTCTGATACTTACAAAGTTTGGAAAGTGGGATCAAATCTGAGAGCAGATATGACTATGGCTGGTTTTGATGGGTTTAAGATTCAGAGGTCAGATCAGAGTATACTGTTTCTTGGTGATGGGTCAGAGAATGGTGAAGTTGCTCGTGGATCGCTTTACATGGTGAATCATAAGGACAAGGAAGTAGTGAATGCATTGGATGGGGCTTGTGGAGTTGCATCAGACGAAGAGGTTAGGAAAGAAGTGGCTGCAATGGCTAAGAGCAATATCTTTAGACCAGGTATTGATGTGACCCAAGCTGTTCTATCTCCGCAGACAAATTGGAGAAGGCAAGAGAAGAATGAGATGGTTGGTCCCTGGAAAGCTAAGGTTTATGAAATGCAGAATGTTGTTGTTAGCATTAAGTCTAGAAGGGTTCCTGGTGCATCGTCTGATAATAAAGAGAATGGTGGTGCAGAAGGTGGCGATGATGATCTATGCGATATCCTAACAGATGAAGAGCAAAAGCAACTTGAAGCTGCTCTTAAGCTGGATTTACCAGAATTCCCAAATGTCAACAGTGAGAATGGCTTCACTGATCATCAGCATGATCATATCGAGGCTCCTTCCGTGGATTTGAGTCAGTCTAACAAGAAACCGGAGAAGAAAGGTTGGTTAGGAGGTTGGAGAAAGAAAGAGACAATGACTAAAGAGGAGAAGCAAATTCAATACGCTCCTCCGAGAAGTTCTCTTTGTGTGAATGAGAAGGTAAGCAATCTCCTGGGAGACTCAAATCAGGTTAAACCGGGAAGACACTCAGTAGATAATGAGCACAATAGGAAACAAAGAGTATTAGTCTCAAGACAGACTCACCACGAGAGTGAATACAAGAAAGGATTACGTCCTGTTCTCTGGCTATCTCCAAACTTCCCATTACAAACAGAAGAGTTACTTCCTTTGCTTGACATACTTGCGAACAAAGTAAAAGCAATTCGCCGTCTCAGAGAACTTCTCACCACAAAACTTCCCACTGGAACATTTCCAGTCAAGGTATTTATTAGTGATCTAATTTCTAATGTTCTTCAGTATCACTTTTAGTGAGAACTTGTTTGTACATGTAGGTTGCTATTCCAGTGGTACCAACGATAAAGGTGCTTGTTACTTTCACAAAGTTTGAAGAGCTTGAGCCTAAAGATGAGTTTAAGACGCCTCTCTCGAGCCCGACTGCTTCTGGATATGAGAGTCCAGCTGCTGCTGCTGCTGCAACCGGATTCACGGACTCATCATCCTCATGGTTTCGTCGTTCTAAATCAAACAAGGATGGTTCGAGCAGTAAATCCAAAGCTTTACAAGACCCTTTTGCTATCCCCACGGGTTATACATGGGTTAGTCTTGAAGCAAAGAAAAGGAAGCAAGAGAAACAGAAACCCAAAAAGGGTAAAAAGGCAGAGCAAGTGAGCTAATAATACTTGCTCATTTCTTGAAATTCTTAATACTAATCTCCGTTACAGTAACTGTCTTCTTCATGAGACTGGTTTTGAAAAGACAACGAAGAGAAAGGG
Source organism: Biscutella auriculata (assembly GCA_900406285.1). Taxonomy (NCBI): domain Eukaryota; kingdom Viridiplantae; phylum Streptophyta; class Magnoliopsida; order Brassicales; family Brassicaceae; genus Biscutella; species Biscutella auriculata. The sequence goes on from OVAO01001921.1 coordinate 7,632, forward strand.
TTATGTTTTTTTGTTTGTATTGAAGTGATTTTTTTGCAATCTGCAAAGAAAAAGGCATACGGTTCTGATGAGGATGCGATTTGATTGTCTTTTGATTGTTTGTTTCATCATTCTTTTGTAACACAAACTCAAACATTTTCAATGATTTTGTTTTCCTTTCGATTGGGTTTATTCCTATTTTTTAAAAAGTATTATGTAAAACAATTGTTCAGCTTCTTACGTATATGTTTCCTTTCTTCTTTCTCCAAAAAATGGTACCGTAAGAATTTGGGATTTGGCCAACTGTGTGTTGATGACTTGTAACAAAGCCAATAGATCGATCGATCGAAAAGTAGTCTCAAAAACCATTATATATGTTCATAAAACTAAAAGGTTTGTGTATATTACCCAAACCGAACCAAGCCAACTGATTCTCTTGTTTCCTTTTCTGGTATTCGACTTGCGTACCGGAATGCCCAACTTAAATTTTTTATATATATTAAATTTTTATATTTTTAGAAAAATTTGTTGATTTATTGGATAATAATCAACTAAAACTCAGATTTTATAAAATGAACTTTTATAATTTGAAACATTCGGGTGATTTTTTGGATAATAGTCTATAAGAAATTGAGAGATTTTTTATAACACTATAATTTTCTATTTTTGTAAATTATGGTGATTTAATGGATAATAGTTCATAAAAATTGAGAGATTTTATTACAACATTAGAATTTTGTATTTAAGAAAGTTATGTAGATTTCTTATATAATAGTCCAAAAACTAGAAGATTTTATGTTCTAGGAAATTAAGATGATTTAATGAATAATAGTCAATAACAACAAAGAGACTTTTATAATATTATAAATTTGTATTTTGGGAAATTATATTGATTTGGTGGATAAAAGTCCATAAAAACTAAAAGATTTTTGAAATGATAGAATTTTGTATTTTGAGAAATTATTTCGATTTGGTGAATAATATTCCAAAAAACTCAAAGATTTTTCAAAAGCACTATTATTTTGTATTTTGGAAATTATGCTTATTTGGTGGATAATTTTCCACCAAATTTAGTAATTTTATAAAACACAAGGATTTTATATTTTGGGAAATATAACAAATAAAGTGGATACTAATCCACAAAAAGTAAACATTTTGTAAAATATTAGAATTTTATGTTTTGTAAAATTATGTTGATTCGATGGATAATAATCCAAAAAATTAAGACTTTTGTAAAACATTAGAATTTTGTATTTTTAGAAATTATGATGATTTTTTGGATAACAGTCCACAAAAAACTAAGAGGTTTTGTAAAAAACTAGAACTTAATATTTCAATAAATATGTTGGCTTGATGGATAATAGGCCATAAAAATTGAGAGATTGTAGAATGCTAAACTTTTGTATTTTGCGATATAATGCTAATTTGGTAGATAATATTCTGATTATCCATAAAAACTAAGAGATTGATTAAAACACTCTAATTTTGTATTTTGTAAAATTATGATAGTTTGTGAATAATATTTCATAAAAATTGATAAGTTTTGTTTAACATTAGAATTTGTATATAGAGAAATTATGTTGATTTACTTAATAATAGTCCATAAAAATGAGAGATTCTTAAAACCGTAAGAAAATTGTATTTTTGGAAATATTTGTATTTGGTAGATACTAGTCCACAAAATTGAGTGTTTTTCAAAATGCTACGATTTTATATTTTTGAAAATTACACTGATTTGATGGATAATAATCCACAAAAATTGAGAGATTTTGTAAGAGACTAAAATTTGATATTTGGAATATTATGCTAATTTGTGGATAATAGTCCATAATAACTTAGAGACTTTGTAAAACAATATAATTTTTTACTTCGGAAAATTATTTCTATTTGGTGGATAATATTCCACAAAATAGATAGTTTTTGAAAAACACTAGAAATTTTTATTTTGCGAAATAATGCTTATTTCGTGGATAATAGTCCACAAAATTTAGGGATTTGATAAAGCGTTAGGATTTTATATTTCTAAAATTTGTTGATTTGGTGAATAATAGTCCATAAAATATGATTATGTAAAATGCTAGAATTTGTATTTCGAAAAATTACACTGTTTTGGTGGATAATAGTCTACAAAATTTCAGACTATTTTTTTTTACCACAAAAGTTTTTTTTATTTGGTGAAGTTAGACTAATTTGGTGGATAATAATCCAAAAAATAAGAGATTTTATAAAAAAATATTTTTTTATGTTTTAGGATGTTACATTGATTTGGTGTGTAATAGTTTAAGAAACTTAGAGATTTGTAAAACGCAAGAATTTTGTATTATGAAAAATTATTTTGATTTGGTGGATAAATGCGCAAAACAAACGAGAGATTTGGAAATTGTTAGAATTGTGAATTTTGGGAAATCATGCAGATTTGATAGATAATGATTAACAGACACCAAGATATTCTATAAAATGCTAGAATTTCATATTTTAGAAAATTACGCGGATTTGATGAATAATAGTCCATAAAAATTAAGAGATCCTAAAAACTTTAGAGTTTTGTATTTTAGGAAAATATTTGTATTTGGTGGATAATAGTCCACCAAATTGAAAGGTTTTGTAAAACGCTAAAATTTTATAATTTAGGTAATTACGTTGAATTGGTGGATATGAAAATGCGAGATTTAGAGATAACCATTTTGTTTTTCTAAAAAAAGCATCTATTAGATATATTAGAAAAAAAATCTCGTATTCCTAATCAGATTTATGTGATTTTAAGACACTCTTTAATTCACTACTTAAATCTAACCAAACACGCATGAATCACTTTCTGAATACCCTTAGAACAGAAACCCTCATAAAGAACCCTAAAACAAATCTAAGACTATCTAACAATCTCTTTTAGAAACCAAACTCAATAACTCTCACTGAGGTTTTCACACTCACGATTCCTGTAGACTTTTTATCAGTTTTTAGCTCTTGAAATTGATGACTTTGAATACTTGAAGAGCTTCTCCTTTTATAGCTCCAAGTCTTTTATATTCCTTCTAGTAATTGACTTCCTTTTCTTGTTTGATTGAAGTTTATTAGATAAACTTCAGTCTAGACTTTATCTCAACTTGATCTTTATCTTTAGCTTGGTTGTTAGACTTTTCTTTTCTTCTTTAGGTTTAAGCTTCTAGCTTTATTGTTCATCTTTATCTTCAAACTTTGCATATTTTATTTGTTCTTGAGCATTTGATATTTATGTTTAAGCATGAAAATATAAACATCTTCAATCTTCCATTTTTTTAGTTTAAATGCGTTCTCAAATAATCCCTTAATCTTTTCTTGATTGCGCTACCAAACTCCCCCATAATGCGAACACTTTATTATAATATCAAATTCCCCCATAACAAACACGTCTTTTCTCTCCCTGTTTTTAGAGAACTGATGAAATGGTTTTTTGGTATGGGGTTTTAACTCTAGATTAGTAATGTAGTATGGATAAGATGGGTAATAAGAATATCGAACCAACTCGGTAAGATAATCAACTCACAAGTCCTATTATGGATTTTACTAAGTCTAGGTGAAATCAAGTTGTGGGGTTTGTTCTGTCACTAACAAATCCTAAGCAACAAATTTGGTAAAGATAAGCATAAGAAATAAAAGCAACTCATGGATCAGGGGGGTCGATACAAGCAATGGTTCTCATGCTAGATTGTTCACTAAGCTCCTTCGGGTTTATCCTATGTCTAAGAATGCCAAATATAGCCTAACTCACTCTCGTGATGGAAGACCCTTTCCTAACATGCTACTACACAATCTATTGGCAATAAAACATGAATAGAAAGCATTGAATGCAATTCCAGACAACAATCAATCAATAAGTTCAACAATCTCTTGGAAAGAGTTGACTAACAACCTATTCATTCATTCGGGAATTCTATCGAACACCTCTCGGGAGACAAATCTCCTATGATCTAGATTATGTTAGCTACTCCTATTCTAGCATTATGTTCATGAATGGATTGAGAATACTTATTCTATGTGGATCTAAACCATTTCTAGCAATCAAATCTACCCATACATAACCCATAATCCATAAGTTATGAGGATTACTCACAATCCATGCCTAGAACACTTAGAGAATTTCTAGACATGATTTGTGAGAGGGATTGAGATTATAATCAATTGGAATCAAAGATCAAGCAATCAAGAACAAAATCAAATGGGGAAAATAGAATTGCAATAAAAAAATACCAAAGTAATCTCTCACAAGTGTTTGAGAAAATAGAGATCTAAAACTTCAAAAACTTGAGAAAAGCTAAGGAAAAACGTGTTAGGGTCTTTGTACTTGGACCCTTATATAGATGACCAAATAAAAGGGCAAAAAAGGAAATAAAAGTGGTGTCGTCGGGGCCTCTGCCGGTCAGTGCAGACCGGCGCACGTGACCGGCGGTGGTTTGCCGTCTGGTTCTGCTGGGGGCTCGTCGGTCAGTGCACACCGCTGCGCCTGACCGGTGGTCTTCTTCCATATAGTTCTGGTTGTGTTCCACCGGTCTGGCTTGACTGGCGGTCTTGGCCGGCGTGGAAGGTTCTCCCGAGACTTAGTCATATATGCTCCTAAAACGCTCCATGATCGCTCAATTCTTCTCATTCGCCTTCTCTGCACCTGAATTGATAGAAACCATGCAAATGCAACCTAGAGACTCTAAATTGCATCCTAAACTAATGCAAAATGAATGAGAACTGAATGTTAAATACGCCAAAATATGCACATATTCCATCAAACATCAAGCCTAGGCTACCCATGACAAGAATAAATCAAGTCCTAGAGTTGGTCAAGCTTTTCGAATTCAGTTCCAAGGCCTAATCTACCTAGTAACCCGAATATATGTTCTTCATTGTCGCTCTCTATACTTACAGGTTTTTGCAAAACCATCAATCACTTAAAGAATAGAGAAAATGAGAACTCACAGGTGTAGGAGCTGGTGTGCTTTGGGTGAGAGACATTATCCTTAAGATGAGGATAACCGAGTTGAGCTAAGAGTGTTTCGGCTAAGCTGCTCAAACTCGTGCTTAAACAAAAAAAAACCATGAGGTTCAAGTGAAACAAAATATCATGCTAATTAATGTTCAGGTTAAGACTCATATAAAATTGAAAGCAATCTAAGCAAGCAGGCTTCACAACCAAAGACTTAGCTTTTTATACGTCAGGGTCCAAGGCTATGGACTTCAGGACTTTTCGAGACTACTAAGCAAATCAATGATCGGGAGTTAAGGAGCTTAAGTTCTTTCTTGAAAACACGAATGAGTGCAATCTAAATGAGACTAAATCCTACACTAAAATACAATGCAACTAGACACTTAAGCCCGAATAAAANAAGACTCAATCCTACACTAAAATACAATGCAACTAGACACTTAAGCCCGAATAAAAAAAAAAATATTTTGGTTTTTCTGAAATTTTTCAATTTTTTTGGTTTTTTTGTAAAACATAAGTATTAACAATGCAAGAATGAGAAAACAAAGTAGCAAACTCATTAGTCCAAAGGTGGCTTCTCCCACAAACTTAAACAACACATTCTCAGTGTGTCTGAGCTTATAAGAGAGAACNGAGACTAAATCCTACACTAAAATACAATGCAACTAGACACTTAAGCCCGAATAAAATAAAAAAATATTTTGGTTTTTCTGAAATTTTTCAATTTTTTTGGTTTTTTTGTAAAACATAAGTATTAACAATGCAAGAATGAGAAAACAAAGTAGCAAACTCATTAGTCCAAAGGTGGCTTCTCCCACAAACTTAAACAACACATTCTCAGTGTGTCTGAGCTTATAAGAGAGAACTGAAAATAAGAAAGATAAGACAAATGCATGCATATATACAAGGTGACAGAGATGTACCTACATCCAGTGGGCGGTGGGAGTGACTTGTGTACTTTGTCCTGTGTGGTATGTAGTTTGTGCGCCGGTCAAGCACATCGGTGTATGCAAACCGGCGTAGTCTATCCAGAACTAAGCAGCACGTCTCCGCCGGTCAAGCACACACTGGTGTGCTTGACCGGCGAGACCCTTCCCGTCTCGGCTGTTTGACCGATGTCGGTCAGTACTGTCCGACGTGACTGTCCGGCGTTGGCTACATGAATTTCTCCAGAACCACGCCGATCTGGTCTAATCGGCGGAGCTAACCGATGGTGGTCCTCCGGGTACTCAGACTTCCCCGTTTGCTTTGATCTTCG
>OVAO01001922.1:0-13814 GCA_900406285.1 Biscutella auriculata
ATATGGCGAGAGCGCGAGCGCCATGGAAACGGTTGGTTCATGTTGAGAGAGAGAGAGTAAAGGAGATACAAGAGACTCTTGTGTGTTTGATGGGCTTTGAAGCCCATTTGCTAATCCCTTGTTATTTCCAAAACAAGAAGGAAACCCTTGTGTTTGATAATATTCAGGTCGTGTTGTAAACAGAGAGCAACAAATGATGCTTCCATCGACTGATCCAAGCTCTTCTCGTGCACGAGCTGAGTCATCCAGAAGAACAAAAGCTGCAATGAATATAAGAGGACATGGCAGAAACTAACATGCCCTGTTTATAAAGCTTCTTTAGTGAATGTAACCAAAGACTTATTTACTTTTAGGTTGCATTGTTCCTGCAATCGTGTATGGTTACAAGATTTGAGAGTTTTAAATAATTACTGCTTAATGATACAATTCTTACAGTAGTACAAGTTCTATATATAGATACAATTGATTAACATGGATACTTGATGACTAATTAAAGTTAGGATTGATTTTTTGGATTTCAGTGTACATACTACCATTTTTGAAATTCTTCGTAATGTTAATATATCCCATCTGATTTTCAAACTTTTCTCAGTGGGATGTCCCATAATTGTTGTTGGTCCTTCAAATTGGAAAAATACATTTTCACAAATACTAAATAAACCAAACTGAAACGTAAAAATTTATTAAACTAGAAAGTAAATAGTCAAGAAGAACAGTATATACAACCCCGAGGTAACTAAATATATATAGTTGCTCCGATTGCAGCGGTTGAGAGCTCTCTTAAACAAGTTGTTTCGATTGTGTCGAACCATCCTATGTCGCCATTAAGTAATTTCATGGTTCGGATTCATTAGTTCTAAAGGATCTCCAGTGTGGACCTTGAGTGTACCGATTCTGAAACACTCTTCTTCCACTCGGAGTGCGTCCTCGGAGAGAAATTATGTAGCTAAGAGATCCAAACCTCGTCCTCCATCTGTCCTGCATAAACAAACTGAATATTGTGCTAAGGGTTGCACATTCACAAGTGATAAATTTTAATAAATATTCTTTAAGTTGAAAATGAAAAAGACTAAAATCTAATATGTTAAATATATGAATATGTTATATCTAATTTTGTTTTCAATACTATATATATATACAAGTCTATAAAAATTGCATTGCTATTTCTGCACTTTCCTTGTTGTAAAAGAGTTAATTATATTTTTCTTTTGTTGCTAGAATATTATAAGGGTATTAATCAGACTATCGTGGATTGCTATCAATTTTTTTCGATGATGAAGCCCACAATCTCTTTAACTAGGAAGAATTTACCATATTAAATGTGAGAAACAAGTGTTTCATGTTTGTTATGATAATAAATTTCCATGATAAAAGTTTTCTAATAGCCTTTGACATTTTTAGCGATTTGTTATAAACATTCTATATATTTAGAACGGATACGACAAGTACATGTGTAAAATTATATGAAAAAATATTATTGATAAATGTTGTTATTATAATTATATGGCAAAATTAGGTGCTGCAGAGTAAAATTGGTTAGTTATCATTATAAGTATTATCCAACTTTTCATAAACAAAATTGAATATAATGTTATAAATGTTCTTAAGAAATAGAACTAAAAAATGCTTTAGAATAAAATAATGTCATCTATTTAGACCTTTTAGATTGTAAGAAAAATTAAAACTAATAACAATGACTTATTCTCTTAACAAAATATAATAAGAACAAGTATGCAGATTTACCAAAAGTAGCTTTTATACGTAAGTTATTATTTGTGTACAAAAGAATATAGTTCTACATTTCCACATCCACTAGTAATTATCTTTCTAAATTGAATTGTTTTTCTTGTAATATTACTATATAAACATTTGTTTTTTTTTTTTTTTTTTTAATATTACTCTATAAACTATACACAAAAACTTTATAGTCATTTTTAATATCAGAAGCTAGGATCTAGTAACACCTAATCGAGCATATCATCAACTTATATACCAAATGGTACATCTTCTAAATTTTGTTTTCAAATTTTTGGTAAACAATAGTCATTATTTACTAGAGAATCAATAAAAATCCAATATTAATGTACTGAAATCGAGAGTTTTCTTAGCAGAGATGATGTAACAATCTGTGATATTGTTGTGAAGAATCGTACTTCTTGAATATTATCATTGATTTCATTTAATTTGATAATTTTTTGAAATTCGTAGAATTTATCAAGGAAAATAAAGAATATAAGTATCTTCAATTTGTCAATTTCGATGTATTGTCGAGTTGAGATTGGAAAAATATTATGTGAGAAATTCGTACAGTGTTTGGTAAATATTTGTTTATTTCAATTGCATCATTTTATCACTAAAATATATTTATAACTAACATTGGTTTTTATCGAGGAAAATTATGGAGATCTATTTACAGTTTCTTATGTTTTATTTGATTTTCACAATTTATAATAACAACTTCAATAATTTCCTTTTATTGTTCTTGTTAATCAAGTATTGTATTTACTAGAAACCAAATTAAATTTTAAATACCTTATCAAGTTGGAAGGTATAGTTGGTTTGAAAACAACTAGTCACCAAATTACCTACTGTGGTAATATAGGCGTTGATACTCCCATCAAAACATTGAAGTTATATTTAACACGGTAAATTTGGATTTAGTATTATTGAGTCGACTTTGACTTTATGATAAGAATGATGCCAAATATGATTTTACCCAATCTTCAACCTACATATAAAAATGTATCCTCTAATTCATATTCGGTAAATAATAACAATAACTAACTATATTTTATAGAAAATTATGTAAAATCTCATACCAATGTACTAAAATTGAAGGTTTTTTAGCGGAGATGATATAAATATAACAATATATATCAATATGAAAATGATTGATTTTTCTTAAGACAACAATATATATAGAAAAAGGAAGGGTTATAGATAATATATGCCACAACATTGAATAGAAGATTGGTAAATAATAATAAGAGAACCGCAAATAATTAAATAAAACACTTTAAATAATACCATTTTGACAATATGATATTGGATACTAAATCACTACACCATTTTGACAATATGATATTGGGTTACTAAATTACTAATTGTGATGATGGGAAAGTTGAATATGTATGGACAAAGAATACAATCGCTAAGTGACTGATCATAGCTCATAATTTCTTCTACACTTTTAAAGAATAAGACAACTTTGTGGTTGTGATATTGAAAGTAATGTCTTTGAGTAAATTCTTATCCATAATTTAATTATTTTGTTATCCGTTCCACATCTTAAGCAGTGGTAAGTAATTCTACACGAAATTCACCTTTCAAAATGTAAACTTTCAAGTACAAGCATAAATAGTTTTTTTTTTCTCTTTTATTCTTCTACTTATAAGATAAGATTATAAACTCTTAAGCCTTACTACTTGTTATAATATCCTATATTCTATATATAGGTTTTACGATTTGTTTCAGTGGCAAATTCCATAACTATTGCTGGTCCTTAAAAGTTGAAAACATACATTTTCCACAAATAATAAAGTAGATTCCATACGACAGTCACGACTAGTGTATATAAAAGATTTGGTTAGCATTTGGTTTTCTTGATTGATTTGTTTTACTTTGCTACTATGACTCTTATTTATCACTCTAATTGTTTTTCTGTTTTCGCATGGTTGGTAAAGGAAGATGCCTATTTGCCATTTAAAAAATAATTATATTTCATTTCTGCTATATACTTTTTTTTTTTTTTGATAAAAAGAGTGTTGTTTATCATTTTTCAAATAATAATATAGACTTTTGCTATAGATTTCAAGTTTAGAAACCATTCCATTTACAAAAACTACTTTTGTATCGGTTGGTTCAAGAAACTGCGTTTATAGGCCTTAAAAATTCTAACGACCATTTTTCTTTTACAGAACAAAAAAATTATAGAATTTTCTTTCTTTTTTGGTATGAAAAAGGGAGACAACCCTCCCTAATAAAAAAAACAAACGAATTACATGCAGATTTGTCTTGGGTGTGCAACCCCATTCAAATCCTCGACTGCTTCTGAGCTCATATACAAATCATGAAAACAAAACGGTAAATTAAACACATAATTTGTTAATTCATTTGACAAAACAATTAGTTTTTTTATACAAATACAATATATGAACTATCTAGTCCTTCTAAAAAAAGCATAGCATAATAATACTAGAAATAGCAATTCCCAACTGAAGAAACCCTCTATCTCCGTCCTCGTACGTAGCATGGTGCGCCCAAACAAACTAGAGCCCATAATGCATTCCCAAAGCTCCGCTAACTATACCGTACACACCCCTATATTCAACACAAACCCCTTGCACCAGATCCCGTGCTCATCACGCAATACACCAGATCCGCAAGGTGCTATATGTGTTCAATATGACCCATTTGCACCTGGGGAGCCTCCACACGATGAGTCGTTCGGTTAGGTTGATTGAACATTTTTGGTTATTATAATCTATTTATCTCTTTTATTTAAATGTTTTGTAGTTCGAAGATGAATAATCACAACATTGCTGAAGGAGAATAATCACAAGATCTTTAACTATATATGCCTCTTGGCTCTTATGTTTTTTTTTTTTTCTTTTTTTTTTTTTTGAAACTCATATATAAGACGGTAAATAATGTAAACTCATACACTTAAAGAGGAAAAACCACAGACCGGCTTTTCAAAGGGGAAACGAGAAGGAGAAAAAGATAACAACATGACAACATATATAGAGGTGTAAACATCATAAGTTTCGCCTGTAAGGAACCATTAATGATGAATAAACCCGAACTAGGTTGCTAAGTAAGAGGAGCCAAAGGGCGAAGGAGGGAGCGACTTGTCAATTCCTAGGAGTTTGCATCTCATCATCGAATGAATGTCACGGATTATAACGCTTGGAGGCTGCGCCGAATCACCAGGAATTCTTGAATTTCTCTCCTTCCAAATCTCATAAATCACTGCTTGCAAAATCAAGATGCATATAGAATTAAGCTTTTCCAGAGAGGAAGCCTTACTGACCCACAAGACAATAGGGAGGAGACCTTGAGGAGGCGACAATTCTGATGAGTGAAGGAGTCCCAAATTGTCTGTGAGAATGGGCACTCCATGAATATGTGTGATTAAGATTCATCGGAGATATTACAAAGAGGGCAAGTCGAAGGCACCGATAACCCCCAGGACAAAAGGCGATTTCTAGTGGGAAGACGACCGTGGAGCAACACCCAAAGCAAAAAAGAGTGCTTAAGGACACAATGTGGAAACCAAACTATACTACTCCACCACACTGTGTTATTTTGCGGGTTTAGAGCTTTCCAAGTCTTGGATGCAGAGAAGCGATCACCCTTATCACCAGCTGAATTCTTCCAAAGGAACACATCTTTTATGTCAGGATGGAGCCTTGGAAGGGAGGGGATACAATCCCTTAAGCACATATCAGATTTCTACGAAGAGGAGATCTCCATGTAACCACTTGGAAAGCCTGGAAAACCGAAGCCTTCTTGGAGATGCCAGTAACACGGGGGCGGTTTGGTCCTGTAATATCCAACAGAGAGCCCAACAAAGACAAATTATCGTTCCAAAAGGAAGAAGTAAGACCACTACCTAGCCGAACGGAGAGGAAGGGTCGAGTAATATCACGCTCTTTCAACACACATCGACATATCCAACTTCCTTCATGATGATAGTGCAAGTCCCAAGAGGGATGATTTCTAATCAAGTTGGACCAGATCCAAGCTACCCAGAGGGAACCCGAGCTGGAGAACAATAACCAAATCAGCTTTAACAAAAAGATTTTGTTCTGGATAAAGTCTACGGAGCCCGAGACCGCCACACGCCTTTGGAGTACAAACGGTGCTCCAAGAAATCTTTGCTCCCAAAGGGGAATCCGAAGTACCTTTCTAAAGAAAAGAAGCAAACATCCGTTCAATTGTTCTTAAGCATTTGTTCAATAGCGGAAAAACGAAAATCCAAAAATTGATCAAACTATAAAAAACGGATTGGATCGGTTGCAGCCGACCCGCAAAGGAGAGTTTTCTATTCACCCAAGATGATAACCTTTCTCTGATTTTGTCCAAAAGAGGTTGATAATCCTACGCGACAACTCTCTCCTCTCTTTTATAGTTGATGATTTGCTCCTTCCTACACGACAACTCTCTCCTCTCTAGATGGTAACAATATGGTTGTGGATCTGGTTGTCTAGTGAGAGGATGCGATTTAATCTGTCGTCTTGACTCGTGGGAATATGTGTTATTCGCCGCCTTTGTATTTTTTTTATATCCTTCAAAGCTCTTTTATGATTTTGTTATAATATTCAGTGAAAATAGAAAATAGGTCTATAACAATTATATTGTTATATGTTGGGTTTATTTTGTTATAAAAGTGTTAATTATATTTTTCATTTGTTGTTATGGCTATTAATAAACTATTAGAGTGAAAGATGATTACACAATGGCTTGGGAACAAAATATTTCGATGTATCTCTCAATCTAATTTACTATTGGTGGAAGAAATTTCTCTAGAGATGTAAGAAAGAAATTGATTTATTGATTAAGTGTTTTATGATGATAAGTTTATTTCTGTTTTTCTCTTTTAGTATATAAAAAACTAGTGGTCGATAGTGAGACCTTATCATATCATATTCAACTTTGACTAAAGAGAAATTGGATTTTTTGAAGCGGTTCAAGAAGGTGATGGAGATAGAAACCAAGATTAATATTCTAATTTAGAGAGTATAAAGAAGGTGACATGTGGTCTCTCACATATATATGGTAGGTTGTCTTCTAATAAAAGTGTCTTATTATCCCATGTCTCACATTTAACCGGCTAAAGACAATTACCAAATTGGAAAAAGCATTCGATAGAGACTAGTTTTCTCCTCCTCCGGCGACTTCTATGTTGTTGTGAGGAGGAGATTTAGTTGTTGTTTTTTTTCTTGTTTGTGCAGCAGATGAATAAGAAGAAGAATTCTCAAATTTTGATTCTGGTGAAGGATGTGTGAAGCATATATGAAGTGTTCGATCTTCACCAGATCGATGGAAGGCTTCTATCGTCATTGTCAATCCGTTTATCTGTGAATCTCTCTTCTTCATGCACGACTATTCATCTTTCTCAAGATGAAGCGTTTAGGTGCTCTAGTCGGATTTTGGGTGAAGCGGTGGTGATTCGTCATCGGTTTCTGTTTCGCCGCCGACGAGTGCACTGGTCAGAAGAGGATGTTTGCGAAGCGGTGAGCCTTCTCCGGTTTCTATCTACGTGTCGCGTGAAATCAACTTCCTTTCGTCGTGTGTCAAACTCTCTCTTAGAGTTGTCTCCACGTGTCGAGATAGAGGTTCGGTGTGGCATCTTCACTTGGCTTGAGCTAGAAGACTTTTGGGCCATCACGTGGACTTCTTCTTTAGTTTTTAAATTTTCTATGTTTTAATGTTTTTTATATTTAAAGTAGTTTTAGGTTGTTTAATTAGGTTGTTTATCTCATGGAAACGTGGAGTTCGGGTAAGTTTTCTGCTTTTAATTAGGCTTTGTTTGTTTGAATAAATAATTTTACCACGTGCGTGGTTTTGCATCTACACGTGGTCTTCGTCTCGAGGCCTCGTGTTACTAATGTTTTTAGCTTTTGCAGCGAAGTTGATTGAAAACCTTTCAGTTATAGCTCGGGGTTGATTCTCGCCTGACGTCAACAGGCTTAGCCGGCTTGAATCCGTTGTCTGTTACTTTCACGTCCGCATACCTTGGCTTGGGGCTACAGCCGATATTCAATTTTCATCGATTTCTCTTTTACGTACTGCTTTGAGCAATCGCCGGCCGACGCATCCTAAAACGCTCTGCTCATCCCGCTGCAAGTTGGAGCAGTTTCTTGTTTTGTTTGCTCTGTTTAATTTTCAATTCCGGAGTCTGTATTGAATTTTATCTTAATCCAATGCAGTTCGTTCAAAAAAAACCGGCTAAAGACAAAACAAAAAGTTTTATAGAGGCCTAAAAAAAAGTAAGATATGTACTAGAAAAGAAAACCCCAAATCAAAATAATTTACTGAAATGTATCGTGATTTCTATTAGTTCGTTGAGTTTATGTTAGTTTCTGTAAATGAAAAATCATGTGTGTAGACCTAAAAGTTTTTAATAAAGTAAATATGAAAAATAATTTCTTAATATATAAATTGAAAATTGAATTACATAACGGGAAAAATGTCATAAAAAGCATGAACTTCCACTTTTGCTCATTTTTAATCATGAACTTTTAAATACACCATTTTAACATCAAAGTTTCATTGACTTTCCAATTAAATCCTAAAGTTGTGTTGACTAAGCCAAATTAGGCACGACGTTAACTTCACTAACGGAATATTTAAACGGTGTTAAATCTCACCGTTACATGAAACGACGTCGTTTTAGAAAAAAGACAAAAAATTCCAAAGTTTTAAATTAAGGCCATTTTAATCATGAACTTTGGTTGACTTTCAATTTTAATCACAAAGTTTCAAATTTAGCAAAAGTTTGTGATTAAAATTGAAAGTCAACCAAAGTTCATGATTAAAATGGCCTTAATTTAAAACTTTGGGATTTTCTTAATATATAAATTGAAAAATGAATTACATAACCGTAGAATACCATGAAGTGTCCGTACCAAATAGTTTCAATATATATATATAGACACCTATCCAACACACTAGTCACAACTCTCATCATATCTTCCTTGAATCAGAACTAATACAGAGGTCACCAATTACTTTCTCTCTTCTTTAATTTTCATTATTCGCTTTTTTTGTTTATTATACTCTCTACTGTGATAAATATACTTCAGTTTTGTCTTTATAATAAAAACGATTCTTGAATATTTTAGGGAAAAAATGTCAATTATGAATAGAGCTTACGGTGGTCACACTGGAGACGAGTTCAACGATGGTGTTGATGGTGTGTCTATGGAGATATACAGACTCGGAAATGTTATGAAGAGTTGATTTATCCGTGTCAATTTCACCAGGAGGCTTCTTGAGTTGTTCGATATTTGCATCATCGAAAGCAGAACAAGCTCTCAGAGAAGGGAAATCGATGCCACATAACCCAGTGTTATTCTCAAACTGGAATCTCCCATTCAACTTCTTAAGACCTTTTCACAAGATTCAAAACATATCAAAGAAAAACGGAGTCAAGAAACAGAGAGATAAGCTTTACAAAGACATTTCAAGAATCATCACTCACCTGGAGGAACAAAGCCAGAGAGAGTATTGTTGCGCAAGTCAAGTGTATCCAGTTGAGGAATGTTGGTTAGGGTTTTTGGGATTGAACCTAACAGATTGTTGAAGCTCAAATCAAGCTTGCTTAACATATTCAAATTTCCCAAACTCATAGAAACCTCTCCGGTTAGTTTGTTGTGTTGTAGAGACAAGACATTTAGTTTCTTCAACGATCCAATGTTCTTTGGTATGTTTCCTATTAAGCTGTTGCAGCAGAGATCCATAACTGCAACAAATACATTCAAATCAAACCAATGATGCGACGGTGTAGCAAAGGAGATGATATATATATTAAAGATCTGATGAGTGTGGTTTAAGGTAATTCAGCTCTCTTTCAAACACCAGGTCCAGCCAATTCTCATTCTGTTAAGCCAAACTAAATCCCGGTTAATCTAAAACCGGTTAGGAATTAGCCGGTCGAGCAAAATATTGAAGAGATGTTAGATGCTAACCTTGCAAGCCAGCCATGGCGCCAATTTTCGCCGGAACTCTCACCAGAAAAGTTATTGACATTAAGATACAGATCCGATAATTCAGTGAGATATGTGATATCTTGAGGTATCTCTCCTGAGAGACTATTGTAATGTAAGTAAAGACCTGACAAGCATTTGAGTTGTGGAACCGCCGGAGACAGTTTTCCGGTCAGACGTTTCCCTTGTAACGATATGTCTGCGACTTTCAGGTGCTGGTTGCAGGCAATTCCTTCGAAGGATCCTTCGCATGGGTCGTCGTTAATCGTCCATGACCGGAGAAGTTTGTTTTCAGGGTCAAGTGACGATTTGAGCTCCATTAGAGCTTTCAGCTCAGCCAATCTTGAAGTCTCTTGACTTTATAAAAATTGCAGCTCTTTAGCTCATTTACCTCTCTCAACTAAAGAGCCCAAAAATTCTCTTAAGCTAAATGTCTTTGACTTCTTCTTCTTCCTCTCTATGTAGGGTTCTTCTCTTTCTTGACTTGGAAAAACTAGTAAAAAGTAATAAAGGAACGAAATTTCGACAGAAATAAATAAACTTATTGAGCAGAGTACTCAACTTCAGAATCTAGGATGGAAACTTATTGAGCAGAATCTAACGAGTGTTGTTGAAGTTCATGTTTGGCTTATAGTTCAAGTTCACATTCTCTGCAAGTGCCCACATGCACGTGTTTACTCTTCCATACACAGATTGTATATCCATTTATAATCTCTAAAATACGAGTATATTTTTGGATGAGAATAGTTGATTAAAGAATCTTTAGTTTAGATCTATATTTCTTATAATGCTCTAATATGATTAATATATACGGTTTACAAAAGTCAATGATAATATCGAGATTTAGAGGACAATCATTCAACTAGCTTCTTTTTTTTTTTTTGCTAATTAATAACCAAGTAAATTATAATTGAGCTTAAGTATTTAATGATTAGTTATATAAAGCAATAACAGAAACTTTTACATCCTCCAAACAAAAATGCTGAAATATAACTATTAACTATAAGCTTGGTAATTTAGTATTGTTTCAAGAAAATCTTAAATACTGAATGATCAAAAGTCACTAGCCATCACATTTAACAATATAACTATCAAATATCTTAGTACAATTTCTGTACAATCAACAATAATAACATGTAGATGGTGAATTTAGCTCCACCTTTTGAAGGATCATGATAAATCTTACATATGTTCTGCCAACCTTCGAATAATAACAATCTAACAGCAATCAGATAGGTTTTCAGATGAATTAATGTTTGATGTTTACTCAAGAGTGTGGTATTCAAATATGCCTTTATGAAGAATTTATTTTCATCCTTAATAGTTAGCCTCTTTAATTTGCAATCAACAAATTGCAACAATGCAATTTTAACATACAACAACGCAATCTTCAATCTACAACCATAGTAACTATGAAATCTATCTCTATTAATCTGATTCGTAAAACATTTTGGCACAAGTAATGCAAAAAAATGGGTCAAATGCTTGATCACATCCATGAAAACCCGTGAAGCACTAATCAAATCAGCTATGACATATGCCCAGCAGAGGACGTGACTCTTTTGGTCTCAAATATAACCTACTGCATTACTCAACATTTTCCTTTGTTTATCTGACAGTATATAACCTCGTGATAAACCTCCCGTTCTCCAAAAGATAAACATATTTCCCAATGAATTTAGACAAATACAAAAGGTTTATTGGTTTTGTTTTCATTATAAACTCAATCTATTAACCCCTAGAATCCTCTTAGCACATTTAGTAGTAATAGTTATTGTTATCTCGGTTTTCAAAAGCAACCGCAACTCCATCGAAAACATCCCTAGTATTCAGGATCTTTTTGGTATTATCATCATTCTTTCGTCTGTACATAGTAATAATATCCCTGTATTTTTTGTTTTCCCTGTAAATCATTGTTTTTTTTTCTTTTGCAATTTGGAGAAGGAGGAATGAAGACTTTGAAATACTTTTGCCATTTTCTCTATCTCCTTTTTAGCTTGTTTATTTTTCTTGAATCTGTATATAATATTTAATTGAAAATTTGAATAACTTTATACTAATATTTGGAGTTATAGCCTCAATTTTAGTTTTTTATATAATATATAAACATTACTTACTTTTATTAGTGCAGCTCCTTTTATATTATTAAGGAAGACTAATGCAATAGTTTCTCCACCATTATCGGTGGACATGTCCACTTTTCTTCTATATTATATCATCTTATCAAAGTCACCAGCATATACACTTTGAGTTTGATTAGTTCACTCGTTATTATCGGCAAACACAATTTTTGTTGAAGATTACGATTTATAGCGATTTATATCAATTATATAAATTGTTTTATACCACTTGAAACCGTCTTAAATCGCTTTAAATTTTTAAAATTCAAAAGTTCATTACCGCAAGCATTTGCGATTGCGGGTGATTAATATTTATAAAAATAAAAATCAATATTAGTAATCTCTGTATATAATATTAACAAAAAACTCATAAAATTCTAATAAAATATATCCTCTTATATACAATATAACTTCTATAAATGAATAATGATAGGACCATGAAAATTATTAATTTATAGAGATATTAACTAATCAATAAATTAATATTTATTAAAAGTTTATCATATCATAATTTCTCAAAATTTTCTCTATTCACTAAAATAATAAGTTCATTGTACTATTTCATTTTATTTTAGATTTTTTTGACTTTTCCATATTTAGAATTCATCATGTTTCCTTTTTATATTTTATTTTCAATATTTAAAATTCTCATTTCTTTATTATTTATTTAGTCATTTTATTGATTATATAAAAGATTTATAGGATTCACTTGGTTTCATATTTATTTAAAATATATTTTTTTTTAAAATTCTAAAAACTAAATCAATTATTATTTATTACATAATTTATAACAATAATTTTTCATCTAAAATATTAAGAAAAAAATCATATAAAACAAATACGTTAAAATTTATGATAAGACATGTTACAACTAACAACCATAATACACTGGAATATTAGACAAGCTTCAACTCATAACCCTAATATAAAATGAAAATATTTGATCTTAATATTCCTTAAAATGAATTAGGATTTTTCAAACAAAATAATTTTTTTAAAATGGTTGATCAAATTTTCAAAAGAAATTCTTATTTATAATTATATATAATTTTAATAAGTTAATGGTATTATCGTAATATCATGATTTTAATTACTTTTATAATTATATATTATATTTTTTTCTATTTTTATTTAACCGCTACTTCAATCACTATTATACCAATCATACATATCTCGCTAAAGCATTGTTGATAATCATTAAACCAACCACTCAAATTATTTTATAATATTATAAACCGCTATCGTTTACACCCACAAATTATTACAATTGCTACACTCAATCATGCTCTTCCTTTGAAATTTGAAAGTTGGTACACTAATCAATAAACTTTCAAATCAAAAAGGAAACGATCAAATCATTTTACTAATAAAACCAATATTTAAAATACAATTTATCAAGTAGAGAGATTAAATCTATTAAAAAAATGGATGAAAAACCAAGAAATGAGCACAGAATCAATAAGCAGCTACGTTCTTTTAATCCCTCCGCACCAAATCTTGCTTCTCTCGCCACACCGCGTGAACCTCGTCTGTGCGAAACCGCTGCGTAAAGGTAGAGTCTTGGATCGGCGTTTCAGTACCGTTAACAAACGCCAGTAGACCCGTGTAGGCGATCATTGCTCCGTTATCTATGCAGTAACGGTCGTCCGTTGCAAACAGCTTACCGTCACGTTCAGAACACATTATCCTCATCATATCCTGCAAACGCTCGTTGCATCCCACACCTCCAACTATCAGAACGTCTTTCTTGTCACAATGCGCCATTGCTCTTTCCGTGATCTCAACTAACATCGCAAAAACCGTCTCCTGCAAAATCAACAATCTTTCAAGTCCAAAACTATGCATTCATGTGGGAAGATTTATCATTTAGCCCTTTACTTGAAGGGAATAGCACAAGTCTGCTGGTGTGCATTCGTTATTCTTGAGCTTCTCCTCTGCTGTAGTCTCGATGTAACTCAAGATTCCGCTGAATGATACATCC
>OVAO01001923.1:0-13812 GCA_900406285.1 Biscutella auriculata
TATATATATATATATATATATATAATATATTTATATATTAGTTGTTCACGTACAGAAAAAGAAAAGGAAAAAGCAATGGGCTTAATTAACCCAAAACATCATAATAATCTATATAATGATGTTGTCTCTGCTAATTAGAGACACGAAAAAATCCTAATATTCGTGAGAGGAACGATTTGTCATTGATTTGAGATTCATGGTATTAGCCGTTCGTTCTAGATTCTTGTATGAGTTATGAAAATCGCGTTTAAATTTTTTGCTGTAAATAACTAGGTATAAACTGTTATATTCACTTGTTTTTTGGGTGATAGAATTTGTAAATAATGTTATAAATCACTATGAATTCCAACATGGTCAACGGGTCCTCCTAAGCGTGTTGCATGTTTTCCGTCCAAGGCACGGGTTCAGAAGAGGGAGACGGTGGCAGCTTGCCCTACGCCGCGAGGTGGAACGCCGATTCCACGAGCCAATCGAGCAAGGAAGTCTAATTCCTCTTTGGCCTGAGCGGAGCGACGCGCCCTTTCAAATAGTGCTTCTAGAGCTGCCTATGACGTGTTGCCTCGTGTACGAGCCATACATGAAAATCCAAAAAAAAAATTTGTATAAGAGAAGGAAAGACCAAAAAAATCATAATTTTCATATTTTGCAATAATTGCAAAAATGGTCCAAAATTTCTAAAAATTGCGCAAAGTGCCCAAAATTTTTCGGTCTTATATTGGAATCAAATTCCCGGTATAACGAGCTTAAGTTACGGGTAACCCGAATAAACAATCAATTTCTCAAACAGGCGATCCTAAATGCTTTAATCTCTAATTCCCCAATTGAACCCTAATTTTCATCAATGACAAATACTTATTCAAATCCACCAAAATCACATGCAAAAGTTCTCGAACCTTCCTAGAAAGTAATATCTATCAATAGCTAGCCAAAACAACCACAAAATTGAGGTAAAAATCAAATCCAAAATTGAGCTAAAAATCACTACGAAAATTGAACTATAAATCGCGATTTCAGAGGACTTATAGAGCTCGGTTTAAGGCGTAAGTGGTATCAATAGATACCTCCTAAAATTTCTTGCAAATGGACTCAAGATTCGCTAAAATCCGTTAAGAAACGAAGAAGATATGNTCACTACGAAAATTGAACTATAAATCGCGATTTCAGAGGACTTATAGAGCTCGGTTTAAGGCGTAAGTGGTATCAATAGATACCTCCTATTTCTTGCAAATGGACTCAAGATTCGCTAAAATCCGTTAAGAAACGAAGAAGATATGCAAGTTCAAAGATTTGGGAGAAAAGAGAGATTTTTGGAGATTTTTGGAGAAGATGAAGTTGGAAATCAAGTATCTCGGTTTTAAAACAAAAATCGAGTGCAAATTAAGTTCTAAAAAATCGAGAAAAGCCAGGGGTTTGAAAATCTCGGGGGAAGATGACGGATTTGAAAATCTTCATGATAACCTTGGCGTCATTGGCAGGGCTTTCCATTTCCTCAACCCATAATCGACCGTGACCAAGATGTACTGGTTTCTAAATGACGTGGGAAAATGCCCCATGAAATCTATTCCCTAGACATCAAACACTTCGATTTCAAGGATGAAATTTTGGGGAATCCTAGCTCAATTACGCACAATACCATGGGGTGCCTCCCATGAGCGCTTTTTAAGTCGCTAGTCTGCCTTTGAATCAATCTAATTCATCCAAGGATCAGAAAATGGGATTTTAGAGTCTCCATTCTCCAAAAAGCACGCTTGATAGTGTTTCAGACGTTGGCCATTCACCGTGAAGGTTGTTGTGTTGTCAGTTACAAGAATCGCACCGTAGGGATGGACTTCGATGACAGTGAGTGGTCGTTGCCATATATAAATGTGAGTTAAACAATAGTACCTGATCACCAACGGTAAATGTCCTAGGAATTATCTCTTGTCATGCAACGCTTTTGTGCGTTCCTTGTAAATCTTCGTGTTCTCATAGGCATTCTGGCAGATTTCGACAATTTGTTTAGTTGGACAAGTCGCCTCTCTGATGCGGGCTTGATGTCGAAATTCATCTGCTTTATATCCTAAATGCCTTGGTACTCGAGTTCCATAGGAAGGTGACATGATTTTCCAAAGACAAGGTGGAAAGGGGTTGTGCCCAACGGTGTCTTGTAGGTTGTCATGTAGGTCAACAACGCATCATCTATTTTCAGACCAGTCTCTGCTCGATCGTCCTATTGTTTTTTCTATAATTGCCTTGATCTCTTTGTTTGAGATTTTTACTTGCGCACTGGTCTAAGGGTGATAAGGTGTGGTTACCTTGTGTCTAACTTCATTCTTCCTGAGAAAAGAGTAAAAAACCTTGTTAATAAAGTGCGTACCTATGTCGTTGATTACAACTTTGGGGACGCCGAATCGGGGGAAGATGACGGATCTGAACATCTTCATGATAACCTTGGCGTCATTGGTACGACTTGCAATTTCCTCAACCCATAATCGACTGCGGCCAATATGTACTGGTTTCTAAACGACGTGGGAAGAGGCCTCATGAAATCTATTCCCTAGACATCAAACACTTCGATTTCAAGAATGAAATTTTTGGGAATATCATTGTGTTTGTTGATGTTCCCCGTCCTCTAACAAGCATTGTGGGTAGAGAAGAAGTGATGGGCGTCTTTGAACATGGTTGGCCACCAAAACTCAGCTTGCAACACCTTGGCTACTATTTTAAAAGTAGTAAAGTGTCCTGCTTAGTTAGAATAATGACAATGGAAAAGTATGCATTTTATCTCATGTTATGGCACACATCTTTTATAAATATTGTCTAAGCATCTCGTGTACATGAATGGTTCATACCAGAAGTAATGTCGTACATCCCTGAGGAACTTCTTGTTGTAACCAATGAAGTTTTGTGGTCTGACATCTGCACTCAAGTAATAGATAAAATCAGCAAACCAAGGAGTTTATGAAATTTATTGTACCTCGTTTGGTGGGTGTTTTTTATATGCGGAGATGACATATACACTTTCCACAGGGAGACTGTCATCCAAAGGGACCTTTGAGTCGATCCTGAGCCTAGATAGGTGGTTTTCGAGCCCATTCTCGATCACTTTCTTTTCTTTGATCTCCAAATCAAACTCTTGCAGTAGAAGTACCCAACAAAATAGTCTTGGATTTCCATCTTTCTTCCATAAGATAGCGAAACGTTGCATGGTCTGTTTGCACTATCACCTTAGAGCCAACCAGATAAGACCTGAACTTCTCAAAAGTATAGACTATGACCAACAATTCCTTCGCGGTTTTGGCATAGTTGGTCTGAGCTTCATCCAAAGTCTTGCTCGCATAGTAAATGGTGGGCATCTTCTTGTATTTCTTCTATCCAAAACTGCACCTACTACGTAATCACTAGCATCACACATTATCCCAAAAGGTAATTCTCAGTCTGGCGTTTGCACTATAGGGGTGCTGACCAAAGCTTTCTTGATATGCGTGAAAGCTTGTAAACAAGAGCTATCAAAGTTGAATTTGCTTTCCTTGCACAAGAGTATTTAATGAATCTCTTGTAGAAACTTGCGTGACTGAGAAAGCTCGTGATGGGCTTTACTATTTTTTTAGGCTGCAAGTTCATCATCACTTTGATCTTTGCTTTGCTGACTTCGATTCCGAGCTCCAAAATCTTTTGTCCTAGAACAATCTTGTCGCAAACCATGAAGTGACACTTCTCCCGGTTTAGAACTAGGTGCTTCTCCTTACAACGCTTCAGAACCCTGCTCAAGTTAGTCAAACAACCCTCGAAAGAGGAACCATAAACAGAAAAATCATCCACAAATACTTCCATAATGTTCTCAATCAAATCAGTAAAATCGACATCATGCAACGTTGGAAGGTGGCTGGCACATTGCACAGCCCCAAAGGCATTCTTCTGTAAGCATAGGTTTTGTAGGGACAGATGAAAGTAGTCTTCTCTTGATCATCTGGGTGTATAGGAATCTAAAAAAATCCTGAATATCCATCAAGAAAGCAATAGTAAGGATGGTTAGCTAGTCTTTCTAACATTTTACCAATGAAAGGAAGAGGAAATTGATCTTTTGGGATGTTGTGTTCAGCATCTTGTAATCGATACACATTTGATGTCGAGTGCTAGTTCTTGTCGAAATCATCTCATCCTACTCGTTCTTGATGACTGTCACTCCTCCCTTCTTAGGGGCACAATGAACCGAGTTGATCTAAGTGTTGTCTGAGATAGGATAAATGATCTTATGCATGCACATATCGGTGAGATCCATATGATATCATCTAACGAGTACCCTATCGCTTTCCTGTACTTTCTCAACTCACAAAGCAGCAAGGAGGTCTCAAAATTGTAAAAGTTATAATTAATAATAATCAGATTAGTCGAATCGGGACGTAGGAAAGCATACCTTAGCCCAACTGACATAATTTTTAATTCTACCTTAGGGGGCTAGACAAAGTCCCAATCGAGATTCAAGTCGACTACCCTCTTGGAATTGAGACGGATGCTTTCGGTCGGAGTGATAAAATCACAATGAGCTTCTTCTTATAGTAAGAATGCATTGCATCAGTTATCTCGATAACTTTGCAGTTCAGATAAACTCGTTTGTTGTTTAACTGGTCAACGCTATTAGCAAAGGGTCATCAGCCTGAAACTCATCAACAGATTCTTGGACTACTTCCTCGATGATGTCCACCCAGAAAGTGTGATCGCGGAGTTTGGGCTTCTTCTTCATGTTGTGCAGGTTATAAGGTATGACTACAACGCCAAAGTTTAGCTCAATGCTCCCCTTATGTACTTCTATCATGGCACATGTTGTGGCAAGGAATGGTCTTCCTAGAATGATTAGATTGTGAGGTTCCTGGTCTATCTACAAAACCACAAAGTCAGTAGGGATGGCACTACCACTAATAAAGACTAATACGTCTTCTAGCACTTCGTCAGGCCTGCGAGTAGACCTATCCGCGAACACCAAGGTCATTCTAGTTTATTTGAAATCACACAGCCCAAGCCTCCTTGCCACACTTGCGGACAGAAGGCTGATTCTTGAACCTAAATCACATAGACACTTGTCAAAGATACGGTTCACAATAACACATGGCATAGTGAAAGAACCTAGATTCGGTAGTTTAAAGTAGTTGTTTCTCTAGAGGATCGAGCAACACTCTTCATTCTACATCATAACCCCAGACTCAAAGCTAAACTTCTCGGTTAGGATTTCTTTCATTTACTTCTTGAAAGAAGGGACCATCTTGACCACCTCAACAAAAGAAAGGTGTACTTGCAACTCTTCGATCAGTCTCTTGAGTTTCTCGTACTCTTTTTGCTTCGCTTGCTTCTTCGGTATTGTCAAGTACATAATCTTTTGGACATAAGTTGGAGACTCACGAGATTTTTCGCGTTCGTTGGCCAGAGTTCGATCGAAATCTGTCTCAGTTCGATCGAACTAGGTCGAACCTCAGTCTGGTCGATCGCGTTGAGGTAGAAACGATCGATTTTCTATGCATGGTCAGGTGGTTCGATCGATTTGAATTGGGTTCGATCAATCGGGTTAAGCTGATTCTCTGACGACTGATGGGTTTGATCGATCTGGGAATGGGATCGATCAGACTAGACTTCGGTTTAATCGAACCGTTCTTGGCCTGATCGAACTTGCACGCTTGGGAAATCTAAGTGATCGATATGATCCAAGGTTCGACCGAACCTCGAGGTTTTATCCTCCGAAGATTTGGATGACTCATCTTGTCTCATCGTGGAGGGATTAGATCAATCAAAATCTATCTCGGCTCAATCGATTATTGTCGGCTGACTTGATTCAGAGACTTTCCCGCTTCTAAGGGTGATCGCTTGTACGAATTTCCTTTTCTTCTATGCTTATAGAACCTGAGACTTGTGAAACGCTTCACTGAGATCCAAGAACTGAACCTCGAGGACGGTGATGTGGGTTCCGATAGAGCCGACTGCACTCTCGAACTCTTCCGAAACCGATAGGACATGGTCATGAAGTCACTTCTCGCCTACAAGACGTTGTTGAAGTATTTTCATAAGTTCATCAAGTTGAGATTCTGACGGTTTGAGGAAACTCTTCTCATCGATTTTCTGAAACTGATGTGGTTGGTTCACACAAAACGGATCGAACCCGCCATTGTGAAATCCCCACTGATCCAAAGTTGTTCCGAACATTTTCGGAGGTACCTAAAACAGCAGAAAACAAAAAAATTAAAAAATTAAAAAAAAAACAAAAACAAAAACAAAGGATGTCTTAGGCAAAAACTCAGCCTTAGACTCTATAGGCTAGCACGTTAAGTCACTGGTAATGGCGCCAAAAACTTGATGTCACTCAAGTTTTACCCTGGACAGTTAATATATGCAAGTGCAAAGACGGTCACTATTATACTTAGGGATCGAATCCACATAGACAAAATCACTAACACAAAGAGACATACAAGACCTAGAAATGGTTAAGCCGCAAATGAAAGAAAGTTGGTTCGTAACTAGCAATAGTGAATATCTGAAAGCAGTAAATCAAACAAGCAAGAGTGATAATTTTAGATGAGAAAGCAGTCGAATCTAGGGAACTCTAAAAGGAGTTTTGGCGGGAATTTCTCAGATATATGGCTAAGAAAAGAACTTAGGATCTAGGAACATAGCTTAGATTTCTGGACTAACTTGTCCTCGCCCGGTATTCGTCACTCAATACCGGACTAGAGTTTAGCCAATATGAAATCCAATCTATGTCCCCTTTACTAAACTTCTGAAAATAGGTCCACCTCGGGGTCTCATGTGTGAACCTACGACTAACTGATCTTTTCAGGTATTAGCAACGCCACTAATGCTAGCCCCAATAACCTAGAAATCTTGGTAGTTCAGTTGAATTGTTATCTCATCGACCTAAGCTCTCTCGGTTAAACAAGGTTTAATAAAGGTTAACCAGACTGCTCGCTCTGTTTATCAGACAAGATCGATCAAGCCTAGACTCCCTTAGTTAATGAATTAGATGATTCAAATAAGTGGTTGTTAGGTTTGGATCATCCTAAGCCTTAAATCCAATTTGTCAGACTGAATCAAGGCTACAATTCGACTATTAAGGGATAATCTCTATTGTTCCTTTTCTCTAAACCTAATCAAGCATAAACCCTAACTTTCCTTTTTAGGAAAAACCTTAGATCCAACCTATCAGACTACTTAGACATAACATATGCAATCAAAGAATTCATAGTTGAAAGCATAAATCAAAAACTAAAATAGAATAAATCACAAGGGTTCCAGATACAAAGTGATAAGCCATGGGCTTCTCTCCAGGCCCACCATCTCTCCCTTGTACATCACGTTGCATATATTCTGTATATCTCCCTTCCATATTTATCTCTACCAGTTCCTGTATATAACCTTAGGGTTCATATCAATACAAATCATCTTCAATACCAATTCAATATGGTATCAGAGCAACTTTCCTAAATCCTCTCTCCCCTTGATTCTCTCTTTCCATTCCTTCTCATCGTCTGCTTCCTCTCCTCTGTTTCAAAGTTTTTTTCTCATCAATGGCTTCCGAATCCTCAACCCAAAGAACATCAGTGTTCAATGCTCAAGATCCGCAAAACTCCCTCCTATCGATCAATATGAGCAGTGTCACCAAACTCACGCATCAGAACTATCTGATGTGGAAACGACAAGTCATGGCTCTGCTTGAAGGACATGAACTTCACACGTTCCTTGATGCTGCCGACACCCACCCAAGTCCAACGATTCTCGTTGAAGGTGTTACTACTTCCAACCCAACCTACGCACCTTGGCGTTGCCAGGATCGGCTCTTATTCAACGCTATTATCGGTGCAATCTCCCTCCCTGTCTAGTCTCTGATCTCCACGGCAGTCACTACCAAAGAGGTCTGGGACTCTCTTGCTGAAGCGTTTGGAAACCTGTCAAGAGGGCACATCAAGCAACTAAAATATCAACTCCGAACGTGCGTCAAGGGCACCAAATATGTCACTGAATACCTCCGACTCATGAAATCCAAGTCTGACGACCTTGCTCTACTTGGAAAACCGCTAGATCCCGAAGACTTTACAGAACAGATTCTTGCTGGGCTCGGTGAGGACTTCAAACCAGAAATCGACGCTATCAATGGTTGAGATCATCCTATCTCATACACTGAATTGTTCGAGCGCCTCGTGAACATAGAAGCCATGCTTCTATGCCATGAACTTGCTGCAAACACACCGATCGTGGCTAATGCTTCTAATGCAAGACACCCCCCCCCCAACGCTCCAACACCAACAACCATCAAAATCGCAACACCGGCTCGTATCAGTCCCAACCCTACAACAACTCAAACAATGGGAATTATGCGCCAAATCGATCTCACAAACCTTACTTGGGGAAGTGTCAGGCGTGAGGTGTTCAAGGGCACAGTGCACGGTTTTGCCCAGAATATAAGATGGTTCGTGGCACTGCTTCACCTCCGCCATGGCAGCCTCAACCTCAAGGTCCCCAGAACTGGCAACCTCGTGCGAATGCTACCTCCATGTCGGACCCATCTTCATGGCTAGTTGACTCCGGCGCGTCTCACCATATGACCACGGACCTCGCCAACCTCTCGCTACACAATCCGTACAATGGTGGAGATGATGTGATGCTGGGTGATGGTTCCACATTACCCATCACACACATTGGTTCCTTCTCATCTCCCTCTTACACTAAACCTTTCCTTATTAATAATGTGCTATGTGTACCATCGCTTGATAAAAACTTGATTTCGGTGTTCCAACTGTGTAAAACTAATGATGTCTCTGTCACTTTTACTCCAACGTATTTCCAGGTCACGGATCTTCATACGAGGGATCTTTGATTGGAAGGCATACCTAAAGATGGAATTTATCTATGGCCGAAACAATCTGCTTCTCGTTCTCATTTACTTGCATTTGCTTCTACTACATCTACTTCTATGTCTGATTGGCATTTACGCCTAGGGCACCCCTCTAGCTCTATTCTTAAGAAAATGATTACTAGTTTTAATTTACCCGTTTCAACGAAAAGCTTGTTAGCACAACCATGCAATTCATGCTCCATCAATAAGATGCATAAGTTACCGTTCTCACATTCCTCTCCAACGTCTACACACTCTCTTGATGTTATTTTTTAAGATGTGTGGACCTCTCCGATAATCTCGGTAGATGGCTATAAGTACTACATTGTGTTTGTTGATCACTTCACGAGATATACTTGGATGTATCCCTTAAAACACAAATCGCAGGTCATGGAGATCTTTCTCACTTTTCAGAAGCTTGTTGAGACCCGATTTCAAACCAAAATTCGCACCTTCTACACGGATAATGGGGGCGAATACATTGGTCTTCGTGGCTATCTTGCATCGCAAGGCATCTCTCATCGAACCAGTCCACCGCACACCCCGGAGCACAACGGCATCTCCGAACGACGCCATCGTCACATAGTCGAAACTGGGCTCGCTCTCATGTCTCAGGCGTCGGTTCCCAAGTCCTATTGGACTTACGGGTTTGCAACAACGGTTTATTTAATCAATAGAATGCCCACATCGGTTTTAGAATTTCAAACACCATTTCAAAAATTGTTTAATCGTGCTCCCAAGTTTGAAAAGTTACGATTTTTTGGCTGCCTTTGCTTTCCTTGGCTTCGGCCTTATAGCCCTCATAAGCTAGCAGCTAAATCTACTCCGTGTATCTTTCTTGGTTACTCCCTTAATCAAAGTGCTTATCTCTATTTAGATCGTTCGACGTCGAAATTTTTTGTTTCTCGTCATGTCGTCTTTCATGAAGCTACATTTCCTTTTTCAATACTAACTCCTATTGTCTCTGCAGATGATGAACCTCATGCCCTCGCCGCACCTCCAGCTTCGCGTGTTCGACCGCTGCCTATCCGGAGCACTCCTCCATCAACTCCCGCTCCCTCCGGCGCCAGCACCAGCTCCTGTTGCCTCAGCATCGGCACCTATTTTATCTGATCAAGAGAGTGCTCCCTCGTTGTCTCATCACGTACCCACACCTGAATCAACCCTCGCTGCATCTTCTGATCATACCACCGACTTTGAGCCGTCCTCACCACCGTTGCCATCAGCGCCTCCGCCAGCACCACCAGCACCTGTTCGAGCTAGCACTCGAATACGAAAACCATTTCAAAAACTGAACCTCCATGTTGCTGCCAGTTCGCTCACCAAAGACATGATCCCACACTCAGTTCGAGAAGCACTTCGAACTCCTCATTGGCGCCAGGCCATGAATGAGGAGATTAATTCACAAATTAAAAACCATACGTGGGATCTTGTTTCTAATACTAATATATCGAATGATGTTGGATGCAGATGGATCTTCACCATTAAGAGACATGCGGATGGCACACTTGATCGGTATAAAGCACGGCTCATTGCAAAAGGGTACAACCAACGTGCTGGCATCGATTACGATGACACGTTCAGCCCTGTAGTAAAACCAGTAACGATACGTGTTGTTCTCAGCCTTGCTGTCTCGCAGAACTGGGAGCTTCGCCAACTCGATGTCAATAATGCCTTCCTCCAAGGTCAGCTTGTCGACAAGGTGTACATGGAACAACCCCCGGGCTTCATTGACAAAGACAATCCTCGCGCTATCTGCAAGCTCAACAAAGCCATATATGGCCTTAAGCAATCCCCACGAGCTTGGTATACTGAATTGAGCAACTTTCTTCTAGCCTCCGGCTTCCGCAACTCATAAGCAGACACATCTCTCTTCATCTACAATGACCGCGGCATCCACCTCTTTATGCTCATATATGTCGGTGACATTATCATCACGGGCAACGATTCCACGCACATCAATCAGTTTATTACTTCCTTATCACATCGTTTTTCACTTAAAGATTTTGGTGCCTTAACATATTTTTTAGGCATGGAAGTCACACGATCTGCTACTGGTTTATTACTCACCCAACAACGTTACATTTCAGATCTTTTGCACAAGACGAAGATGGCCACGGCAAAACCAGTTGCTACGCCGATGTGTCCCACGCTTTGCCTCACACTTCACACCGGTACTCAACTTGATGATGCCACGGAATACAGGCGGGTGATCGGGAGCCTTCAATATTTATCGCTGACCCGTCCAGATATATCGTACGCTGTCAACAAACTTGCTCAATTCATGCACAAGCCGACACAGGATCATTGGACCGCGACGAAGAGGGTGCTTCGATATCTCTCAGGCACATTATCAAAGGGCATCCTCTTTCCCACCAACAACACCAACACCCTCCATGCATTCACTGACGCCGAGTGGGCTGGGAATAGGGATGATTACACATCAACAAGTGCTTATATCGTCTATTTCGGTCGTCACCCCATTGCCTGGTCGTCCAAGAAACAAACGGGAGTTGCGCGCTCATCAACAGAAGCTGAATATCAATCCCTCGCATCAACCACCTCCAAACTTTGTTGGATCATGTCACTCTTCACTGAACTCGGCGTCCGAGTTTCCACCACTCTCGTCATATACTGTGATAATATAGGGGCTACGTATTTGGCGGAAAATCCGGTGTTCCCCTCCCGCATGAAACACACAGGTCTCGATTACCACTTCGTACGACAATTCGTTCAGAGTAAGCAGCTTCGCGTTCAACACGTTTCCTCTGCCGACCAGCTTGCTGATGCTCTGACCAAGCCGCTGCCCCGCACCCGCTTCCACTCTCTCTCGGTCAAGATTGGTCTGGCTGATGCCCGTCCATCTTGAGGGGGCGTGATAAGCCATGGGCTTCTCTCCAGGCCCACCATCTCTCCCTTGTACATCACGTTGCATATATTCTGTATATCTCCCTTCCATATTTATCTCTACTAGTTCCTGTATATAACCTTAGGGTTCATATCAATACAAATCATCTTCAATACCAATTCAATACAGAGTTGTCAATTCAGATTTATCTCCCTAAGCAAATCAAAATCAAAAACCCTAATTGCGTAAAGAAAGTCTAAGTAAAGTTGTGTCAATAAAGTCTTCTTAAAATTTGTATCGCTATGGTGCTTTTATAGTGCCTTATGAGTCATCAGGGTAGAAAGTGGGCTCGAACTTCAAAACTTGGATCTGGAGAAATTTGTGTTTATGGTTTGATCAAACCGATTGTGGTTGATCGAACTCGACATGATTTCGTCACCGAATCCCTGATTTTGCGCGACGGTTCGAACGACTTAGTTTTGAATCTGGTTCGATTGAAACAAATGCAGTTTGATCGAACCAAATACATTTTGTGGATCAAATCCAACGGTCTTGCTCGGAGTAGTGGTTCGATCGGAAGAGGTGTAGTTTGACCGAACCGAAGCTTGGACATATATTAATTTTCTCGAATATCTTTGTAAATGCGTCCAAGATTCTTATTTCCCTCAGATTTCTACTCCAGACCTTGAAACTTTGAAAGGAGATGAAAAGACTACAAAAGCACGTTAATAACTCGTTAAGTAGTTCATAATCATACCAAGAGGCAGATCATAAACTCCTAAAATCATGATATATCAAACACCATTGTAGAAGATTTTAAGAAGGGTTACCTCGTTAAACCTATGGTGTGGGTAATAAATAGCGTATTGCTTGAAGCGGTCTAAAACTTCGTGGAAAGTTTATGTTGGAAGCTGGCGATCTTGTTCCTGAGCTGAGTAGATATAGCCTTAGTGTAGAACTGCCCTAAGAAAGCAACCTTGTACTCCTCTCAACTTCTACTAGATCCTGGAGATAGCTGGAGGTACCAGTTGTGTGTCTTGTCTGCTAGAAAGAACTTAAATAGCCTATACTTTAGGGTATCTTATGGTATCTCATTTGTCCTTGTGGTATTGCAGATTGACTCGAACTTGGAAAGATGGCGAATCGGGTTCTCACTAGACATATATATCCTTTAATATATATAAATCAATTTAATAGAAAATTTTTATTTTAGAAAAAATTTTTTTACNAAATTTTACTAATATATAAAAATAAATAAAAGTTTGTTTTACTATAAATGCTGAATTAAAGTTTTTTTTGTATGACACCGATGATAATTTTATGTACATATCGCGAATACAAATGACAAATGTTCTTTATTCTTTATATTTCAGATGTTGAAGAATTTAGTCTTTATTCTTCAAATCAATATTAGTTTACTAATATATATTGTAATCTACTATGAAAATATGAAAAAACATCAAATGAGTACATTATAAAACTAATATTGATTTAAAGAAAGATAAAGGAAGATAATATGTTAACAAAATGGAAGACAATAAGAAAACACTGGTTTTTGTTTAATGTGTTTTGTGGTTATATCTTTTCTTGTATATAGTAGAATGTTGTTCGAATATAATTTAGGTGGTTGGTTTAAGATTTTGCAAGATTTTTTTTTGCTGAAAATTCATCTAGGCATGCATGACTTTTTGTACTTTAGTTTGTATTGTTCCACATAATAACTCATTTGTTAATATTCTATAGTTTTTTTAAATAGTTAAAAAAAATATAGATCTCTAAAGTGAATTAAAAAAAACAAAGAATTTTATACCAATTTTTGTAATTTGCAATATTCTCCCATTTTATTTAAAAACAATGCAATAATATTTACACTCAGTAAAATAATTTAAAACTTCTA
The DNA here is from genome assembly GCA_900406285.1 of Biscutella auriculata. Taxonomy (NCBI): domain Eukaryota; kingdom Viridiplantae; phylum Streptophyta; class Magnoliopsida; order Brassicales; family Brassicaceae; genus Biscutella; species Biscutella auriculata. The sequence goes on from OVAO01001923.1 coordinate 13,600, forward strand.
TGAAGAAATATTGATGATGTTTATATGAGGCACGACCCTAACTTTTTAAGGTTCCAAATATTTTTTTTTAAAGATTGAAAATAAAGTAATGGGATTCGAGCTCAAGTGGTTAATGATCACCAAGAATATTGTACCATTAAATTATGAAGAAATATTGTGTTGGATTTGGTTCAAAGTCTGCATCTGTTGGATTTGGTTCAGAGTCTGATTTAA
>OVAO01001924.1:0-13809 GCA_900406285.1 Biscutella auriculata
GGATGAGAAGGTGATTCTCGTGGCACATAGTTTGGGTGGACTTGCTATTTCCAAGGCTATGGAGACATTCCATTATAAGATTCATATGGCTATTTTCGTCACTGCCTTAATGTCTGGACCAAATTTCAATTTCACTTTGCTTTCTCAAGGGATATGTTTCCATTACCAACTCTACATATATTTTTTAGGGCTAAGAATTTACACCGAACCAAAAATTCCGAACCGGAATTCTCGATTTTGAGTTCAAATTCAATTTTGGACAACTACCTGATTGAAAAGAAAATTAAAATATGTTTGATTAGTAGTTCAATTTGGTTTGGTGAATTGATCATTGAACCGAATTTTTATTTTTTTTGTTTTTATTAAATTGGAATTAAATCAAATTTTGAAATTGACGAAATTATTCTAATTAAAAAAAATACATAAACTAAATAAACAAACAAGAATTATCTGGAATTATTCTAATTATCTAAATCGATATATAATTATACGTTTGATAAGATCCACCACCAATGTTATCAGTTAATTTCAGTTAATGTCATTACAATCAAATTAATCGATAATCTAACTGAACCAAATTTTTTAATTTGTTCAAATTGAAACCCCTTGAAATTAATCGAATTATCTGATAACCGAAAACCCGACCTGGTTTGACCTATCCTGAACCAAATTGCATGCCTCATTTTTAATATAAAAAGTTTTAGGAAATGAATTTGGTTTGATTCGATGGGATTGGATTTCTGTAAACTGGTTCAAGTTGACTTTTCAGGTGATTTTTGTTTTGTATATTCTATTTGAGTTAAATCGTTTTCGTACGATCCGGATTAATCATAAAACACTTGTTTTGACCTTCTCTCTTAAACTTGTAATAAGTTGGTGAGGTGGCAAGCTCCACAACTGGACATGAAGTTAGTATTTGGAGATGGACCTAACAAACCTCCTACACTTTTCATTGGAGGCCCACTTTTTCTTTCATTAAATATGTATGACCTTAGTCCTCGAAAGGTAACAAAAATAAATAAATTAATCAAATCACAAATCGAAAACTAAATTAACCATAATTTATGCAGGACATAGAATTGGCGACGTTATTTGTAAGGCCACAACGTTTATTCAGCTATGAAGAAATAGACACAAGTCTTGCGCTTACACCCGAGAGATACGGGTTGGTGAATCGGATATTTTTAGTGTCCGAGAATGATAAGTCATTGATGAAAGAGTTTCAGCTTTGGATGATCAAGAACAATCCTCCTAACCACGTGGAACATATACTGGATTCTGATCATATGGTCATGATTTCTAGGCCGTTGGATGTCGCTCTTCGTCTCTTGTCTCTAGCTAAGAAATTCGATTAAAATACATTGAAGATTTCGATTCAACAGTTTGATTTGATTTGATTTTTCTTTACCAATAAAAACAGCTTGATTTGATCCATATGATTTATAATTCAATGCTTGTGTTTCCCAAAGACATTGTGCATTTTATATAGGAATATTTGTAAGAAAGTACACATTTTAGGGTCGCTTTATATCATTACATGATATTACTCTTAACCCTCCATTCAACCAAATTAACTTGTACTTGGAGCATATCCATCAGGATTATTGGAGGGTTCTAGATGGAGTTATTTGGTCATTTGGCCCAAAATAAAAAGAGAAAAGAATTTTAAAATTCATAATCGATTCTGGAATTGTAAACTTAAGATACTCCTTAGAACCGATAAGTGTCGAAATGTGATTGATTTAGAGAGATAATGAGTGTTAGATGTATCTAGCCATCTACCGTGTAGTTTTTTTATTTGGTAAAATCTGATTTTTTTTTTTTTTTTTTTTAATATTTTGCGAAANGGCTGATCTGTCAGCATTCCATATTCTTTTCTTTTTTTTACATATTAACCAATGCATTAGATAAAGTATTTTTATCAACATATTGTATTAGAAAATCATTCACGTTATCTCTATAATATTATTTTAGAGTCACTTTTAAGAATATAACCTTTAAATCATTAAAATACTATATCATATGTCATTGTAAAAATTAATTTTAAAGAACAAAATAAAAATATTTATTAAGAAAAAAATTGAAAATCTATATAATTTTTATTAAGGATAAAATTAGAAATATATATATATATATATATATATTTTATTTTATTAAAAGTTAAATATTTTTTCACAATTAGATTATACGATAAAGTTAAATATTATATATATTTATAAGAATTTGATGAAGGAAGCGGTGATGCACAAGTGGATTATACGTATTCAACGGATATGCTACAAATCTCGCAAATATGATGGCCAACCGAAATCAAGTTCGAGATAGAATAAAACATGATCAACTAAAATCGGATTTGGTGGAGCATCTATGGAAAAACTTCAAAACAAATTAATATCACAATCTTCGTTTATTTCCGTTAAAATTTGAATATATTATTTTATAAATGCTTTTATCTCATGTGTGTTTCAATAATTTAATGTAATATTAATAATGTGTTTAGTATTAATGTTTAATTTTTTTAAGAATTTCTTAATGAGTATCTATCAATGGAGAAATTTTTTAATTAAAATAGTTTTAGGATTCTTAATTAATGAGATTAGTGTAAAAAATATTAAAATATTGTTAAGAACCCTTGTTTCTATTATAGAGGTGGTCTTAGGAAACAATTTCCTTGCACCACCGCTATTGCGGATATGTCCGCTCACGTCACGAAGCAGCCATTTGCCTCTGTCGCGAAACTGCTGATACAAGAGGGTGATTCCAACGCGTAGATCGAAGCGGCGTTGTGCTTAGCGGCGTCAGTGGAAGCCACGATGGATCTAGAATCAGAGCAGTTGAGGAAATCGCTTCCTGAGATCGGGAAACTGCTCAAGAGCGAGGGGTTTAAGGTTAAAGCGGCGCTCTTAAGTGTTGTAGGTAGTATAATTAACATCGGCGGCGCGAGAACTAAGGCGGTTTTGGATTGGTTGGTTCCCATTTTGATTGAATTTCTGAGCAGCGAAGATTGCGACGGCGAGGAAGTCTGCTGCGAAGACGTTGGGTAAGGTTGAAGACTTGCACGATGGCTCTAGAGAGTAGAAGATTTGATAAAGTTCAAATATTTCATAAAAATCGAGACTTTTAGTTGATTTAAATGTAAAAAGGATGTCCTTTTCTGTTTAAGAGAATCTAAAAATTCTATTTTGACGAAGAGTTGATCCAAAAATGCAGATGAAAAGTGTGGGAGAAACAATGAGCTAAAGAAGTTACAACTTTGTGATTGTAAACAACTTCAAAAGTAATATGTGAGCTACAATTTTGTGCATATGACTAATTGTTGGAGATGCTCGAGAGAATAATTTTTGTAATGTAGAAGCAAAGGATAGTTAGAGGCTGAGCAGCGATCATGACTAAAGCAAGTTTCCAAGAAACTTTTAGACCGATGATCATTGCGATTATGACACCTGAAATGGTCTGAACAGTGAAAAAACAATAATTAGGTTAAAAAGTGAAAAACGGTAATATTTCTCTCTCAAAACAAGCGATTCTCGATCTCGTTCTTCTTACCCTCCTCCACCGGCGTCGAGCCTTGGCCACCGTCGCCGGCAAGCCATGGCCAAGAAAAAACCTGCCCCAGCTAAACCTCCTCACCCCTCCTCTAAATCTTCTCCTCCTCGCCTTCTCATCCTCCTGGTTCCCATCCTCTTCGGCCTTCTCACCCCTCTGATCCTCATCCTCCTCCTCTGCCTAACCCTATGTCCTCCTCTCATGCGGTGCCTAGCCCTCCTGCTACGCCATATTCCCCTCAGGCCGCACCATGTGCTCCCTCTCTTACTGTCGACACTCCCTCCGTGCCGCCAACTCTCTGTGTTTCATTGCCGATAATGCCAATTTCGGCGACCTCTGAGCCATCTCCGTCTAAGACATTAATTTCCCAGACTCATGCTCAACCAGGAGTCTCGAAATCTCCGGATTTAGCTTCCTCAAAACATGCGCCTGCTGGTTCCACTCCAAAATTGGCCTGGGCAGATATCCGATCAAAGCTCCCCTTCCTCAGACAAACATACTTCTGAGTGGTGAAAAGGTAGCGGCTCATATCCCCAAGCTCTCATCTAAGGAGCCTCCCGTAAACCATAGGCCTCAGCGAGAAAGTGGAATTAAAAATCGAACCCCTTCTGAACCAACTTCGGCTATGGTTATAACATCTACCTCATACACATGTAAAGGCAAATGAATAGCAGTTTCAGATGGTTATAATTCCTCTGATGTTGCCGGGGAAAAATCAGCGTACACATCTAATATTTCATCTAACTCAGAGTGGCCATCAGGGGAAGATGATAATCCAGATGACTCCGAGCACTTTGTGCCATATATCTCGAGAAAGCTCATGCGCCAATTGAGAAACCTAAGGAAAAACGGTCTCCCCGGGGCTTGGGCCCCAAAACTTCCTAATTTATGTCGAATAACATTTTTTGTTGGAACATTAGAGGGTTTAATAACTCTGTTAAGCGTAGAAGCTTCAAGAATTTGTTCCATTGTACGAAGTCGTTTTTGGGTAGTATAATAGAGACTAGGGTTCAGGCTATTATTCATAGTATTTTTCCCGGTTGAGATTCTGTAACTAATTATGAGTTCGATGAGCTTGGTCGTATTTGGGTGATTTAGGATCACAATGTCTCTGTGAGTGTCATTGATAAATTTGATCAAATTATCTCTTGTCTTGTTAAAGCTCCTCTTCAAACCACTATTTTTGTGGTTTCTTTTGTTTATGCCAGGAACGATCAACCCCGACATGCTCAACTTTGGACTGATATACATAATCTTTTCAGTCATCGTGATGTTTGTAACCATCCTTGGCGACATGAATCAAATTGTTGAACCAGATGAATCCTCCTCAACAACTTCTCGCATTACTACAGGAATGCAAGACCTCCACCACTGTCTTACAACTGCTAATTTGTTTGATCTTACAATCAGAGGGAATCAGTTCACATGGTGGAATAATCAGCAGGAAAACCCTTTGGCAAAGAAGTTTGACATAGCGCTTATAAATGAGAATTGGCTTTCGCATTATCCCGTTTCTTTCGCTGAATTTGAAGCGTCGAGATTCTCGGACCATAGCCCGATCATTGTTCGTCTTATTCCGCCTACCCGTGCAATCTCTTGTCCGTTTGGTTTTTCTAACACAATTATCAAGCTCCCTGACTTTCTCAATCAGATTCGTGATCAGTGGTATGAGAATGTGGTGAATAGTACGAAGATGTTTATTTTCGCCAAGCTGCTCTTCTCTCTAAAGACAGTTTGTAGAAGGCTCTTTCGATCAAAATTTTCCCAACTGGAAAAAGAGTTGTTGAAGCTTCTGATGCCCTCTTGACAATCCAGAACACTATGCTTGCTTCTCCCACTATGGCTAACGCCCAGGCTGAGAAGATTGCTCATGCAACTTGGCTAGAGCTAACAACAGCTGAAGAGGTTTATCTCCTTCAAAGGTCCCAGATAAATTGGCTTGCGGTTGGTGACACTAGTACTCGGTTCTTTCATCGTTATGTTACGGCTCGTAGAGCCCAGTCTCGGATTCACTACCTGATTGATGATGTGGAAAACAAGATTGAATATGTGGTTGACATTCAAAATCACTGCATTCGTTACTTTTCAAATTTGCTTGGTCGAGCTCTTGTCCCTCTTTCCCAGCAGGACAAGGATTTGATTCAGGATGTTTCTTCTTTTAAATGCAATGATGCTAAAAAAATGCTGCTACAGTCTCTGGTGACGGCCACAGAGGTCTGGGCCACTCTTCTTTCGCTTCCTCGGAATAAAGCAGCATGCCCCAATGGCTTCAATGCTGAATTTTTCAGAGCTGCTTTGCTCGTGGTGGGTAACGATCTTACTAATGCGGTTTTAGAGTTTTTTGGACAGGCAAGCTTCTTAAATAGTGGAATTCAACGAATATTATCCTCATTCCTAAGCGTGTTGGAGCTGATCGAATATCAAAGTTTAGACCTATTTCGTGTTGTAATGTGGTGTATAAACTAATATAGAAGATTCTCGCTTCTAGGATTTAGCAGCTCCTCACGATTATGGTTTCCAACAACCAAACTGCTTTTATAAAGGATTGTTTGCTTGTGGAGAACATGTTTCTTGCTACGGATCTGGTGCATGGTTTCAATCTTAAAAATATCTCGAGTAGAGGCTTGCTCAAAGTTGATTTGCGTAAGGCCTTCGACTCGGTGAACTGAGACTTTATCATCCACGTCCTTCGGGTTGCTGACTTTCCCGATATTTTCATGAAATGGATCTCTCAGTGCTTAACCACTCCATCTTTTTTTATCCTTATTAATGGCGAGTCATGCGACTTCTTCAAGGGGAAAAGGGGATTGCGTCTAGACGACTCTTTATCACCCTCCTTGTTTGTCATTGCTATGGAAGTATTCTCTGGACTTTTGACTGCTAAGTATGATTTGGGGCTCAACGGTCTTCATCAAAAGCTATTCAACCGAGGATAATTCACCTAGCCTTTGCAGACGACCTCATGGTCTTCTACGATGGCACTTGTCGATCCCTGCTCGGTATAACTGCTACTCTGAATCACTTTGAGGCTATGTTCGGTTTAGCTATGAACATGAACAAGTCAGCCTTATATACAACAGGCTTGAACGTGGTGGAATCTGAAGCTTCTAATCAACATGGTTTCCAGATAGGTTCATTCCCCTTTCGTTACTTGGGCCTTCCTTTGAAGAATAAAAGGTTAACTCTCGCTGATTAATCTCCCCTATTTGATTCCATTATGTCTCGTTTCAGCAATTAGGCCATGAAGAACCTCTCTTTTGTGGGAAGAATTCAACTAATTTCTTTGGTCATTTATAGCCAACTGAATTTTTGGTTTTCGGCGTTTCTGATGCCTAAAGGTTGTCTCAATAAAATCCTGTCCCTTTGCACTCATTTTCTATGGTCCGGAGATATCAATAAAAAGGCGAGCGCAAAAGTTTCTTGGAGTAAAATGTGTCTTCCGAAATCTAAAGGGGGTCTTGGTCTCATGAACTTCGCTATATGGAACCAATCTTTGCAGCTCAGGCTCATCTGGTTGCTTTTCTCTTTAAGCGGATCTTTATGGGTTGCGTGGCAAAGACATCATCGTTTAAATGCTGATAGCCTCAATTTCTGGATGGCTAGAAAGCAACCAATGCAGTCATGGACTTGGCAGTCTGTTCTTTCTATCGGCCCTCTTGCTAAGATTTTCCTCTGGTGTAAGATTGGAAATTGAAACACTTTCAGTTACTTATTTGACACTGGTCTCCTCATGGTTGTCTAATTGACTATCTATCAGATTCTTGCACATCGGTCATGGACATTCTGATATACCTCGTTTTTAGTGGGTTTTTAGATTAGATTTCATTCGTTTATTGTTAGTTTAGGATTGCATTTAAAGTCTTTTATGTTGCATTGCATGCATTTTTCTTATTTAAGGTGTGGAAGCCTACTTAAGCGATTTTGGAGTCATTTGGAGCACTTTGGAGCATTTTGGAGTTCATGCTCTATTTTTCGAAGAGTCATACCGGTCACCTGGACCGGTACCTTGACCGGTCGCAACTCGCTAATCATAGACCGGTCAGTATAGGCCGGTCCGCTCCTCATCACATCCTNATTTTTCGAAGAGTCATACCGGTCACCTGGACCGGTACCTTGACCGGTCCGCAACTCGCTAATCATAGACCGGTCAGTATAGGCCGGTCCGCTCCTCATCACATCCTTGCTCATTCGTTCCGTAGAAGCATACCGGTCAGGTAGCCCGGGATTGTGACCGGTTCTCTATCCGCAAATCATGGACCGGTCAGCCTTCACCGGTGTCCCGACCGGTCAAATGTCCGCAATTCGTGGATCGGCTTGATCATGCCCGTTCCAGATTCCCCGAGGCTCATACCGGGGAATAGACCGGTCAGCCTTGACCGGTCCAGAATCTTGAAGATGCAGAACGGTGTGTGGACCGGTCAGCCTTGACCGGTCCAGTTGATCCAGTAAGGCAGCTTTGTAGGGCAACCTTTCTTTTCTTGGAGAGACTATAAATAGCTTTCAAAAACCTTTGTTTGGGAGATCTTTTTTCTCTCTAGTTCTTCTTTTGTTCTTGAATGTTATTGTTGAATCTTGAGATTAATTAGTAAGAGATTAATTAGTAAGAGTTTACTATTTGGTTTAAGATTCTTCTTAATCTTCTTCTCTTAATCATGTTTAGCTTAATCTTTTCTATGCTTATGTTTGTTATGGCCATTAGTGAGTAGTCTCTTATTAGGTAATAGAATGGTAGATTAAGGTGATTGTGGGTTGAGATTGAGTTGCTTAGGGCTTAGATATTATTAGTCTTCACATGTTTAAGGAACTTAATCCTTGATTAGGAGTAGCTAACTTGATCATGATGATAGGTAGTTTCATGCCCGGAAGGTGTTTGTGAAAATGCTTGAATGAGTTAGACATGTGCTAAATGAGGCCTAACCAAGGGATTGTGCTAGGGTTGTTTAGTAGTTGCATGGGCTAGAGTTTATTGCTTGCGAATTGTGAGTTTAGTCAAGGGATTGTTCACTCTTGCAATTAATAAAGGAGTTTTCACCAAGGGATTGAGTTAATCTAAATTGGATAGATCTTAAACTAAGGATTAACATTATTATGATAGAAATGAGTAGCTTGATCAATACCAACATCACCCGAAGTCAATTGCTATTCCAATTGCCTAGTTTCTATCTTTATAATCTTCAATTTCTTATCATTTCCTTTGTTACTTGTTATTGCAATTAGTAGATTATCACTTACCTTTTTAGTATGGTTCTTGTTAGTGACNTATCTTTATAATCTTCAATTTCTTATCATTGCCTTTGTTACTTGTTATTGCAATTAGTAGATTATCACTTACCTTTTTAGTATGGTTCTTGTTAGTGACAAACAAACCATTCTTATTCACCAAAACTTAGTAGTCTCTACATAGATTTAGTGAGTAATCAACCCCGAATTTTGGTTCGATAAACCCCGGGTCAATAACCCTTATACTACATTGACAAAGCAAGGATTTAGTCTCTCATTAACCAATAGTGAAGAGGCTAAATACCTACTTATCACATTCCTTTGGACGCCAAAGTCTCAGATGCTTATACAAACTCGGGATGGCGGTTACCTCCAACCAGATCTAATAACCAGAACATAATCACTTGGCGTAACACATTGGGTTCATTGCCGATTCCTGCTTCTCCTAACCATCAAGACCGCTTCTATTGGGACCCTAATCACAAGGGCGAGGTTTGCTTCTCCACTAGGAAGACATGGGAGACTTTGAGGCCGACGGAAGAGCTCCAAGATTGGACGCGTGTGGTCTGGTTCAAAGGCCATATACCAAAGCATGCCTTCACTTTCTGGATTGCTTCTCAAAATAGATTGCCAACAAGAGCAAGATTATGTCAATGGGGGATGCAAATTTCCCCTCTTTGCTGCTTATGTGGTCTCAATGATGAAACTAAATACCACTTGTTTCTCTTTTGCAGGTTCACTCTCGAAGTTTGGTGACATTCTTAGACGCGTGAGACAACCAATGCTTCTTTTTCATACATGGGATGTTCTCATTAGTTGGATGCTGTCGCGAACACCGCTCTTGTCCCAAACATTGAAGCGCTTGACAATCCAGGTCCTTATCCACTTCGTTTGGCAAGAACGCAATAAGCGCTTACACGACAATGATCCTAGTACTCTCTACATTGCTATGGATATATGTCTCAAAGATATTATGCTGGCTAGAATAGTCTGAAGAGCTTTTGCATCGCTATTAGAATATTGGTTCACAACTCCTCTCTAGTTCTTTAGAGCTTTAGATTGTTAACTCCTTAGCTTATTGCTCAGCTATCTTCTCTGTTTTTTGCTTTCCTGGGTAGTTGCTCTCATCATATCCCCTTGTATAAGAGTCAACTTTCTAAGTTTATGTGATCAAATCTTGTAACCAAACAGTCTTTTTGATAATCCTATTTACCTTTTGTCAAAAAAGAAAAGAAAAGAAATGGTCTGAACAAGCAAGGAGATTATGTCTCCTACTAAGGATTTTAGACACTTCACTACTTAAGCTTTAATAAAGCCCAGTGCTGTAATTCTCTTCCACATCGAATCTTGATGATTCAAAGGTGAAAATCTTTTCGAGTAATGTTAAATGGAGTCTTTGCATTAGTCTTCACCGAGTTTAGCAAAGTTGTAATGTTGAAGGAGGTTAAGAGTTATGGATCGGAGATGAAGGTAAGGGAAGTGAAGATTAGTGAGTAGATACGTATTTTGTGTTGCATTTCTTGTGAGCTTTTGGAGAAAAATGCAGAGATCATACCACTGATTGTTAAAGCGTAAACTGGTTGGATTGCACCGAACGTTTGGAGATGAAAGCTCGTCATAAAGATGAGTTAAGTCACTGGTCACAAGTTAGGTTTTTGACCATGTAATCTTCATATGATTGGTCACGAACTGAAAAGTNGTTAGGTATTTGGCTTCATTGAATTATAAATTTATTGAATTTTGGTAGTAATCTCACAAATGTAGTATTCATATGAGGGAAATTATTATATGATAGTTCTTATAAATGGTTAACAATGATTTATGTTACTTAAATATGAGTACAAAAAGATTAATCATGGTTTGTGTTTTCTTTAATGTAAAGAAACATCATAAATAAACATAAGTTACTCATAATATTGTTACTGACCACGAGTTAAGTATCCACTAGTTTGGCCTTCATAAACCTGACCACAATGCAGTTTCACCAAAGGTTGCCCATAAGTCGAACCTCAATCCTTGGATTATAACCCCATAAGTCTTCCACATATTGAATTAACCACTTGGTACAATGCATTTGCACAATATTTGCATAATTGGTCATCGGAATTGTTATCCAATACTTTACTTCCAAAATGCTAACCATAAATATACATATCCAAAAATTGATTGACCACGAGTTAAGACTACGAGTTAGATCTTCAATCGCGTAATCGACTGACCACGAATTAGGTTTCCAATCGCATAATTGTCTGACCACGAACTGAAAAGTATAACCATCATAAAAAACTTAACTTTGACCATTTTCCACCAAATGTGTCGTAGAGTGTACAATCTCAGNACTGAAAAGTATAACCATCCTAAAAAACTTAACTTTGACCATTTTCCACCAAATGTGTCGTAGAGTGTACAATCTCAGAAGTGTCCTTTTTTTTAATAGAAATGGCCCTTTTATATATTTAATCTTTACTTTTGCAATAGCGTTGACTATGCAACACTATAGCACTGTTTCATAAAACTAATCAAACTAAGTTGGCCACTTTAATTACCATGAGATTAAGAATCCTCAGAATATTGAAATCACATTAATCCTAAAAAAACGATCCCAAAAAACTAAGTAAAACTAATTGAAACCAAAATTACTTATATAGAAACCTGATTACATATTAATTAATGTTCTTGAAACGTGGTTACACATATTCATCTGAGACCTGAGTTTGTGTAAACTTGTAACAATCTGTAGACTGCCATAAAATAGAAAATTTGTATCACAAAAGTAAAAAATTAGTAGATAATTTTTATAGGAAAGTTAAGAAATGCAAACTTTCAAAAGCTGTGGCTATATATAATATCCTCAAAAAAGTATACAAAATATAAAGTTCAAATAAAAAAGTATACAAAATATGTGAAAACGTTGACGATTTGATTCATCTGCAAAACTCTGCGTGATATTTAGGTTATAGTTTAAACACAAATCAACAATATCCAAAACGCCACATGGCACGAGAACTTCTAACTTTAACGAGGCCAAAAAACAAAAAGAAGAAAAGATTTTTATAAAAAAAAAAACAAAAAAAAAACTCATCACAGGAATCCAACAAGAGGGATGTTAGTGGCGGTGTAACTATTTCGGCGACCACCGTGAACTGCCTGAAGCGTCGATGGAGGCTTACGGAAAGCTTCTTCTACTGATTCAGCAACCGTGGCAACGAAACTGACGACAATTTTCGTAAATTGTATGCAAAACTCTAGCTTTTGAGACACCATATTATTGTATTTAATTTGTCGAAAAAGGAAAAATGTTTACTTCTTCTCTCTTTTTTTCCGCGTCTTGAGTTTTATTTGCCTTTGTGAAGTCTTACAACGCCTGAGTTGTATTTATACACATACTCCACATAGATCGGTTGATTATTCTTGTTGCTTATGATAATTTAGTAATAGGTTGATTGATTGCCACGTGGAATTTAATTTAATACCAATATTTTCTAGGAAGATGCTTTTGTTGTCCTTTGGTTTATACAAAGAGCTAATATTATTCGGGGTCATTTCTTTACATTCATGTGTAAGTATATGCATTGTCTTGTTATTAACACATGTGGGTGGATGTGTATAATGCATGTTTTTTGTATAAGTGTACGCATGCACGTACAATTAAATAGAGAGAAATGATGTTGGGTCAGTTTGTTCAACCAATACACCCATTTAAAAAAAAGAAAAAAAGATTTCAAATTTAAATTTATCTCAAAGAAAACTATTTGGTCAAAAGTTGATCGATTTAACATATTTTTGATTTAAATCTATAAAAATTACACTCTGATTAAACGTTGATTCGACTGAACTCAAACAACTCAAAATTCTTTAATAATTAAAAAAGAGGAAAATGATTCAAATTTGATTAAAAAACATTCAAAATATATAGTAACCATAACCAAGATTGAGAGACTATTAACTAAATCAATAATCTAACAATTGAAAAGTAAAGATCTCTTCTTAGAACTACTTTTTCTCTGTAGTGTTAGAAATTGTTGTATTATTTTAAATCTATAGGAAAGACCTTTTAAATTGTAGCGTCTTCATGTATATATTCAACGTGGAACCTAGTGAAAATGTATGTTTGATATCATTAATTTGAAATATGTTTTGGGAAAACGATAGATCAGTATCATATATAAACAGGGTTTGGTTGAATGGATCAGGATGAAAAATTTGCACCAATAGAAACACGAGGACAAGGAAAATAATTTGATTAAACATTTAATAAATACTTTAAATATAACCTTGTTAATTTCATGTCCCCTCTAGGTAGTGTAAGGCTGACTAAGATATTGGTTAATATAATATAACAAACACATCAAATGATATAAGTTGATGTTTTATAATGAGGAAACAAATGGTCCTGATCAATATAAAAAGTAAAAAGTGTTTGATTAAAGTGCATGCAATAATGATTATTAATTCTCGAATGATTGGTATTTCTTTATTACATAAAGTGGAATCCATACGCCATTAAGTTTGCGATATTTTTTGCAAATACAACACAGGGCTTATTGCTTTGACATTATTTTCTTCCTAATTCATAGTCAAATATGATAAGAAAAACCAAACTAAACTAAGTAAAACGCATATAGTTCCATTAATTACACTATGTAATATGAATTTTCGAAAACGTGGTTACCACAATCCTTGACTAAACCGTAAAAATAAACTCCATGTGGCCCAAAATAGGAGACTTTAGGGGTTTAAATCACAAACTTAAGATAATGAAGGTGATTATGTATTTCGACTAAAATAGTAGGATTAATCTAAAATTAAACTGATGGGACATCACACCTAATACAGAAAATGCATAAGTGAAATATTATTAGCCAAGATTATTCTCCTCTGTTATTTCTTTAATCTCCAAGGCTTAATTAAACACCAAAATTAGCTAACCATATGTATTAAGAGTCCATGGAAAACTTGCCACTTGTCTTCGCCGTAGTTGTTGAAGTTACTTTCATAAAATTTTATGTCATCTCTAGTGGCGCAATTTTAAAATTTATTACC